>CM062805.1:1206108813-1206414303 GCA_031772625.1 Pinus tabuliformis | reverse complement strand
GCAGCATGGTGAGAAGATTCTTTAAATATTCCCTGAAGATTCTCCATTTCGGCCTCAAAATTGGATTTCGGGGCTCCGAAGTGCGAATTTTGCGCCTCTGCGCCCAAAAAAGTGCTGATGACGTCAACATTGTACGGCTAGTGACGTCAGCATGACGTTAGCAGGGCGACGTGGCGGGATGACGTCATCACGTACGGACGATGACGTGGTAGGTACGGTGGCGGGGACACGTGGCAGTGACGTGGCAGAAGGCCACGTAGGCAGGCGACTCATTGGGTGACTGGACAAGGGGTGACGTAAGCAGGGACTGTGCAGGGGGTGGCATGGGGTATGACGTCACAGGGCGGTAAGCGGTTTTCTGGTGCATCGCTTATGGGCAAAGGTGGTTTTGGGTAAGGGGCCTCCGCCACGCCCCAGAGCCTGACGCGTGGCAGGAGTACGGCGACAAAACCGCCGAACTCCCGGACGTTAAAGCCCGTGCGCGTCGGGGATGGGGATGCCCGCCAGCGGTTGATCTGTGGGGCGGGCGATCCAATGGTTGGCGGCGATCGCGAGGTAACAGGTGGGTTAGCGGGTGGGAATATTCGCATGAATATTCCAAATTTGATACGCGCGACGGATGGGTTTTAGACTTAGGTTTAGTGGGTTATGGGGTTTAATAAAGGGCGCATTAATGCATTTACAGTCAGACTTAGGGATATGAGTGAAATATGGGTTTTTGACTTGCGAGGTTGATATATTATGCACAGAACGAGGGAAAAGGGTGCAAAAATGGGTTTTTGAAGGTTCTTAGGGGTTTTTGGCTTAGGGAAGAGGTTATTATTCTGACCAGAAGTCAGAGTAATCCCTGGACACAGGATGGGCTAAAAACAGTCCCAGATGGACTGTGATTTCCCTGACTTAGAAAAAATATGGCTATATTGCCAGGGAGGGGATATTTACGTAGGGGAGTTTTATATACATGATTTAAAATAGGGAACCGGGAAAATTGTTAGGGAGTTATGTAATAAAGTTAATAGTTAATATGGAGATGAAAAGAAGGCGCTAAGGTGTGAGACCTCAGGCTTTGCTGGGGAAAAGAAGGCTCACAAACACTGAGTGAGCAATCCTTGAGTGAAGCAGATCTTCACCATGGCACATGTCATGGAAATGATGAAACTGAGAGGCTCAAGCAGATCTTGACCTCTTGGGGGATGTTAGTAAGTGACTTTGGGGTGATGAGAAGAGGGGAGAGGTTAGTCGAGCCTGAGTACCTCCAACTGAAAAACTGCCTCAAACCGAAAAATGGATTGCTTATCAAAATTGGAACACAGCAGTGGCACTTAGACTAGCATACTCTTATGGACACTTCTTTGGCACCCTGTAGCAAATATGGAGCAATGCAGCATGCATAGTACGACATATTTGGCATGTAAAAATGTCGATCATGAAAGATGATTAACCTGCTGCAGCAGGAGGCTAACACACCGAAGTGTGCATTTAGGTGTTGTAGAGACCACCTAAACATATCACCAAGGTTTCATAAGTAGACCAAAAAATATAGTAAAAAATGGCGATGTAAAAAAACGGTTTTTGAAAAAGTTATAATTTCCCCGAGAGTTCCTCTATAACTTAATATCTATAACCTAATATTTTTTTAATATTTTATTTTATAAAATTCTTAAATTAAATCGAAAAGAAAAAAGGTATGTGCAGATGTAGTGGTGCAAAATAATGATTTCATAACTATATTTAAATTTAACTAATAAGCACATAAAAAAATAATACTTACAATGAACTTACAATATAACAATATTTTTAACCATGGATATCCACCTCCATCTTACCATGGATGTTATTAACTTGTAAAAAGGCTTTGTTATAATACCATGACCAACCATGGCTTATAAATACCACATGCACAAAAACCATAACCTAATACCAAATCAAATATTTTATAGATATTTTATAGATAAAAAGGCTTTGTTATAATACCATGACCAACCATGGCTTATAAATACAACATGCACAAAAACCATAACCTAATACCAAATCAAATATTTTATAGATATTTTATAGATAAAAAAGTAGAAATGTCTCCCATAGCGTCACATAAAATAACTATTGTAGAAATTGTCGCTGAAATGTTGGCCATGGAAAATGTGACTGCTGATAATAAGTTGCAAGTTGCAAGAAGATAAGTTCATGTCAATACCTTCAGGATCATGTGATGTAGAAGTTGTGAAATGTCAGCCATCGAAAATGTCACTGTTGAAATGCATGCAGAAATTTCTCCTCAATCTCTGGAGATGTCTGAATTGCTAGATTTCAACGAGTTGCTAAGCGATACTGGACCTCAGAAAAGGCAAAGAGGAGGGTTAGACTTATTTCAGTTCCTCAAGTAAGTAAATCAAATCCCATTTCATTTTTGCAGGGGCATATTCTGTTTTTTTTCGCGTTATTCATGTTATATATCAAATTTAAGGATTGGAAACTTGGAGAGAAACCTGCGAAAAGTGAATTTTTTCTAAGGGAAAAATTATTTTATATTTTACAAGTGGAGGAGGTCACTGGGGAAACTGAGGAATTGTTCATAATGGAAGCATAATCCAGCTGACATAATTGTTAGATGAAAAATGGGAAAGGATATTACTTTTCTATTGGATTAGAGTTATTTATTTTTTATTATAAACTTTTGAAAAGTTACATATTTAAATCTGTGAGTATGGATGTGAATTTTTTTGTAATTATATTTAAGGTTTTATTTTAATCCGCGAGATTTAAATATTATACGTTTTGAAAGCTATATTTAATATTTTGAGAAAATGTTTGGTTTTTAATGATGTTTTAATTTTTTTTAAATCTATTGTTTTTGATAATAGTGTTGTTGTTTATGATATTGGTTATGATATGTATGAGGATGTTGTGGTTATGATAGTGATTTTATTCAATATATTGATGTTAGATTATATTAAACTAAATAAAAAGGGAAAATATGTCTATTAGTTCTCTATCAACAAATATTTTGTCAAACCAATCAATGTAAAGCTAATCATAGCTTTCTCTATCTATCTAAGAAAGTGAACTTCTTTATCAATTCCAACATGACTAGCAGAATATCTAGTGACTTCATACCTTTTATTTCTTATGGTGTAGACATTTCTCCCACATATTCTTGAAATCATTTACTAGTGTTCTCCACTTCATGTACTCTTGAATTGAGTTTAAACCAAACAATTGCAGATACATCATATTATCACAATTGTTATCTTTCCTTGAGGGTCTTCACAATTCCCTTTGAGTTTATCATCGTTGTCTTTTCTTATGTTCTTCAGTAGACCATATTAGATCTTGATTAATACCATGCTCATTTATCTTGACATGTGGAAGAGTTCTATCTTATCTATTTATAGCCAAGATATATCAAGCTCATGCTTCCAAGCATGTTTCTGCTACCAACCATTCCTACAATATTTCTTAAAAAATCAATCCACTTTCTAATGAAAAACTATTTTCTAAAGATATGCATGCCTATTCCTTTCATATAGTCATCTAGTTGACTTCCTTTTAAATGCGTTTATTCTTTCCTTGAAGTTGAGACTCCTTTCTTAAGGTGAGAAATGCTTCAATTATATATTCTTGCTACAACTTGACTATCCTCATACTGGCAAGCTAATTTCATAATCTTCTAGTAGAATATGCTTTTTCATGTTACTATGAATCTAAATAACCTGCTCATAATGAGGGGTTGGTTAATATCAAGGGTCATTGTGATTCTCCCTCTTAGAATATTTTTTCTATAAAAATATGATGTCAAAATGTAAGTGTATAAACAATTAAGTGCTAGATGGTCCAAATCCTTCTATCTTTTCCTTGCTAAGATGAAACTCATTGTGCAAACTCTAACCTTCCAAAGCTATATGCCTCTTTCCATGATGCCATATGCGGCTTTCTTGGATTTATTGATTAATATAGATTGTTATGGTCTTCATTCTTCGACATCCTTTTAGCTTCTCCATTTTATTCATCTATACGAGATCCACTCCTTTCATTCCTCTTATCATTCTTCTTATTTTGATGATCCATGGGAAAACATCTTTTAAAATCTCCATATTCATTGCAACCAAAGCATTATATTTTAAACATATCTTATCTTCAACATGGTTGATTGTTGTTGTTATTGATATTTGTTTAATGAGGTTCAAAACTTCCAAACTATCCCTTATTTTATCTAGAAACAAAATATTGAGACATTTCATTAGGTTTGGTTTCACCTTTGGCTTTTAATCTTACCTTTTATATAGAACAAAAAGACCACAACTAATCAAAATTTGTGGTGTCCTCTCTTGTATGAGCACCAAATATATTCTCTTCTTCCATTCTTGAAAGTTCATTGACCCATAGCCCTTATTGCCTTGCTTACAAAATGAAGTCATTTGTTTTGAATATTGATACATAGAGAATATTGTAATACTTACTTGTCAAAACAGTGCCTTATTTGATGATGTTGTCTTCAAGTATGTAGATGCTCCAACATTTTCTAACAAACTTCAAATATGTCCTAGAATGATGACTTCTAGGATGACTAGTACAATAATATATTTAAGTTTCTTCAAACATGAATAATGGTATTTCAAGAGTGTAGATGATGTTCCTAGGATTCTTGATGATGATTACTATATATATGTCTTCGAAAATCAATGATGATCAAAGAGCTTCCAAGAGAGAGATTGATCTTCTTCAAAATGATGATGAGCTATCAATACCCTTCGATGATAGAGATAGATAAATAGTTGATGTAGCAGTCTTTATTTGATCCTTCTTCCTGATGCCCTTCCTTGTACCTTTAGTAAATTATGTCCTCCAAGGTAGTTTTGATTATTTTCATAAACTTATGCCAATAAGAGTGGTCTTCATGTTGTCTTCTCTTCACCTTAGCTCTAAATCCATGTTGAGAAATGAATAAGGAAATGTTCCAGATTTTTTCCTCTGAAATAAATAAGTGCCTATGCACAGTTATTTGAAAATTTTAAAAGATGAAAAATGAATAAGGTGAAAGAAGAGAAAATCTTCGTGCACAGAGAGGTTATACAAGTAACTCGGTCGAGGTACTAACCAGGCTCGCTCGTGTTATAGACATATTTGGGCACTACAACTCCAAACACATTGTCCATAAACTAATGGCTCATTATGTCCCTAAAAGTGTTGTTTCATATCCTAAAGGATCATGGTCAAGTGATTACATCATCACCCAAAAGTTTCACGTGAAAAACTACTCAAAACTAGCCAAAACTGGACCATATAGACTGCTCCATGGGCAAGGTGACTGCCAAACTGGCCAGGTGCGATGCATACTGAAATGGCCTTCTGTGGGGTGGGATAAGCGGGAATAGACAAATGACAGAGACAATTTGCTAAGTGGATGATCATGGAATCTTCCAGAAACTTCTCCTGTTACACTTGCCTCTATGAATTCGCCCAGGGATGAGTAAGAGATCATTCAAATCTCCAATTGGAACCAAGAACTATTAGTCGAATGACACTAATAAAAAACCCAAAGCTGACTCACACCCTTGCAAGACATCTATAAATGGATTCCTCATTTGAGAGATCTAGAGGCTGGATTTTTGTATTTTGTAAGGAAGTGTTGTTGGTTTGTTGGTGAGAAGAGACATTGCATTGTTGGGTGATTTGCTTGTTCATGAGGTGAAGAGTGCTTCTACAACTGGGAGGATAATGTTGGATAAGACAACTGGGTTTTTATCCTCTCCTACATTACTATTAATAAAGTTCTTCGAGTTTTCCTCCATATAATCGTGTATTTGTGAATCCTATTGTTTATGAATGCAATTGTATGGTCAATGTGTTTTTGATTCTTCTTTGTTTATGATGTTTTAGATAGAGATGCGTTGATAGTTTGTTGTTACTCTGACTCTACAGGTACTCTTTGAAGTGGGACAAGTAGTAGAGGAGTGGCAAATTCTATCAAGGAAAGGAGAAATCAAGTTAGGATCAAAGTGGAAGATCTAGGTTGGTCCTCTTTTCTTACCTCTTATCTATCGCACTTAAAGGATCTCTTGAAAAGATTTCATCGTTTGTTTCTAAGATAGCTACCCATCTTAGTGGGACTAGCAGTTCGAATCGACACTAGTTTTCCCTGAAGCAAAATGGCGACTCCACTAGGGAACGAATAGTTTGTTTTGTTTGCTTATTGTTTGTTTATAAACTACAGATGGACCCTGAAATTAGCCAGCTAGCCTTCGAAATTCCTTTGCTCTGAAATTGTGAAGTAGATGAATGCTGCTTCAGTTAATCTCCAGATTAGTTTATGAACTGAACATCTGACTTACAAAGCATTCTAATTTCCCTTTTGGTAGCTTAGAACCTCGTCAGATCTTACCCTTATGCTTTGTTTTTACTGTCCATCATTACTCAGCCTAAATCACTAAATTTAGCTGCAAATTTTGATCAGAAACCAAGCTTAGTTTTGCTACATGGCCCATTGCACTGTCTGTAACTATGCAACCTGGATGCTTCACACCTCCCATGTGTTGCAGGTGAGATGCATCCCTATTTCCCTATGTTCTAGGTGCGATGATTGAGTGATACTGTTTTTCTTCTTTGAAACATGGTTTTTTCTCCTTGTTTTCAGCTTTATTTAGTAGTTTTGTTGTTCATGATCAGTATCTTCTTGCTGAAACCTTCTTCCTTCACATATTTTAGCCTCCTTCTGTTAGGAATTGTAAATTTTTTGTGTATTTGTCAATCATTTACAGTCTTCCTTTGTCGAAAGTAGCCTAATCGAACTGTCGTTTTTGATGCAAGTTTCGTCATTATCATTTTGAATCAAAAGAAGAGTGTCGTAAAGTCTTCCTCTTCTAGATAGTTGATTTTATTTTTGTCATTGTACTTGATTTGAGTTATTAGCACTTGAAGTGTCGAAAAACAGTTTTAAATTCAAAATCGAAAAGTACAATCTTCCTTTCGTTTTGAAAAGAAATTGTTAGAAATGTCACTTTGAAAGAAAATAGTTCAGATCTGTACTCAGCTTTCTTTTTGGCATTCACACATTAAGGGGAAAACAAATACATGCATGAGCATCTGCATTTTGATTGCATGCAAAATTTGATTTGGGAAAATGCATTTAGTGTGTGCTCTATGCTCTCTGCGAAAAGAAAATCATAATCTTCTTTCCTTTGTAGCTAGGATTTTCATTACTAAAAGAACATAAACGACTGTTTATCATTTTAGATTGCATATTTAGGAGTTTCACATCTACTTCACGTGGTGAACCTTGAAATACAAACTTCTAAGGAAGATCAACTCTAAAATAAACCTCAATGAACATAAAAACACTTTGGAACCTAACACAACACATTTAGAGGTCTAGGTTAGAGACATGTTCCGGCATCGTAAAACCTGGTAACTATCATTTTCATCGAAGGTTGGGTGATTCCTCCTCTTTGATATGACAATTTCAAATATGGACTTGTGCTCCCTATACCGTCGAGTATATATTGGGAGACCACAATAGGTTGATATCCTTTATCCTTAGGAAGCTATGTTTGCCGCCCTATCGATCACAATGCAATGAACATAGCATTCGGGAACATTGACTTCCATACATAAGTCCTTGATAATTTCTCTACCATTTATCACCAAGGTGTATTTTGCAGTTTTTCGATTGGTTTGCTAAACCATCTTTATAGAATTCCAGAGTAGCCACTTTCGTTCTTTTTTGACTCCTTAAAAGTAAAGGTCCATCTGAGCACTTGTCACTTCAGGCTTATTAAAAATCAAAGGTGACTAGAGTCACCTTTAGCTTTTTCTCGACTCTTAAAAATTGAAAAAGAAAGTTGCATCAAAGTGTCTTAAATTCTATTTTAATCAGAATAACATCCCTATTCCTTCGTTGATCTGAGGTTGAGATAATGGATTCTACCAATTAAGGAATCCCTCTTGGAGGGAATCCTAGTCCTTTCTCCTCTTGGGGAGACATTGGTTCTCCATATATGGTGTTATAGACATTTTTGTGCCTTACAGCATGGAGCATGAAATGTCAATAATCTGAGGGATCCAAAGTCCCTAAACATGTTGTTCTTACCCTTAGAGGAACAAGGTCAGTAAACCAACAGCAATTCTTCGTGCTAAATTCCGCCCTCCAGATCCCATGGGATGAGATCCTTATATAGAGTTTTGGAGTGAAGATAAGTCAGCTTGATGTGTGAATTGTTGTCCTCTTCAACTCCGGTTGTTCTTCAGTCCTTCACTCGGAGTTTCTACCTTCCACTTGGAGTTTTAGAAGCTCTTAACTCATCATTAGGCGAATCTTCTGATCCAAGTACTGGCGACCATACTGGCGACCATACTGGGAGTCGCCAGTCTTGTTGGTAGCTTGTGTTTCTTGCTATTCATTTCTTGAACAAAGAGAGTACCGAATCGAACTGCATTCGAGTCCTTCGAATGCAAAGTAGAGGGCAGCTACTCTAGCCCAGTGCTGGGCATGTTTATGATTTGAAGAGCTGATCCACAAGGACTCTTTTTAGCTCTTTGTGATAGTGTTCATCTTCCTTTAATCATCCTCTAGTGTATACTTGACTGACAGCCTCTAATTTGGCCAAAAACCATTGATTTTTGAGCAAACTGTGACCCGGAATCTGAAAGAGACGAGAGTTGTCTCTTCAGTGCAGCTGCAGCAAAGGCTACCTGCGCTGCAACGTAGGTCCTGAAGGGGCTACCTGCGCTGCATCTCAGATTGACAGTGCAGCACCTGCGCTGATCCAGTTTTGCCTTGTGCAACTGGGATTCCCCACTGTCTGTTTCCCAGTTTTTAGTATTGTTTTTGCAGCCTGTTGTCAACCTGTATACCCAGCTGAAACTACCTTTCTTTGCCTTCATTCCCCCTCAGTTGTATGAAGAAACCGTGATTGTTCTTATTGTATTTCTTGCTTTCATTCACAGTTTCCCGTAGCGAAAGTGAACTAGTCTTGCTATGACCTCTTGGATCTAGACCTGTGAGAAAGTGTCGTTGTGATTCTAAGAGCTAGTTTATTGTTGTTCATAGCTGCTTGAGCTTTTGCTTTCGTTATATGGTTTGAATTTCAGTATTTCTTGTGTTGAAACGAGTGAATCTTAAGGTGTTCTTTTGATTATTGGACAAAAACTTGTTTGCTTTCGCTTGAAATTGAATTCGAAATTATACAACAGCTTTCTTTTTGTAATACATCAACATTAAGGAAGAAGAAAAGAAATACTTGCATTGTGCATGTGCATTTTGACAGTTTGCATGTCGATTTAGGAAAAGTGCATCAGTGTGTGCTCTATGATCTGTTTGAAAAGATGATGTCTTTCTTTTCCTTCAGTAGTTAAGGTTTTCATAAGTTGAAAGAATTGAAAAAGCTTGCTTATCATTCTTAGACTGCATTTAGGAGTTGTATCATACATCACGTGGTGATCCATAAAGGCAAACTGCTAAGCAAGATCAACCTAAAAAGAACTGAATTTATCTAACAACGCTTTGAAACATAACGAAACATAGTAGAGGTCTAGGTAGAGACGTGAACCGGCGTCGTTAAACATAGTGACTGTCGATCTCTACGAAGGTGGGTGATTCCTCCTGAGGGACGATAGCACTAATACGGACTTGTGCCCCCGCGTACCGTCGCGTATATTGGGGGACCCCTATAGGAACAAAGCCTTTATCCATAGGAAGCCGTGTCGGCCGCCCTACTGATCGCGATGCAGTGAAAACAGCATTCACGAAGATCGACCACTCGTACCGTAAAACGTATTCTGTGGTTTCGCGAAAGGTTTGGCACACCCTCTGCCTAGAACTCCAGAGTAGTTTCTTTTGGCCTTTTTCAAACTCTATAACTGAAAAAGTCCATCCGAGCATTTGTCACTTCGGGCTCTTTAATACATCGAAGGAGACTAGAGTCATCTTTAGCTTTTTCTCGACTCTTAAAAAGTGAAAAAGCAAGTTGTGTCTTAAAAAGCGTCTAAAATTAATTCAATTCGAAAACACATTTTACCCTGTGCATTGTTGGTTGATCGAGTAATCCGCAACCGTGGAAGAAAGTCAATCGATGAACCGTCGTTCGCGGAGGCGTACGAGTCAACCGTCTTTGTCTCCGGAATCGAAAACAACCCGGGCAAAGCGATCTCGTTCAACTGGTTCCAAATCTCCTGTCAAAGTTAGAACAAGTGTTCCGACGACATCTGAGGTTCCGGTTACTCCAAACATTTCTGGAAACCCTACCCCTATTGAAGAAGTTCAACGGCCCCAGAAGGACAATAACACTGATCCTAGTCTGAGAGCAAATACTTGTGTTACTGAATCAGTTCCATCAATGATCGGTTCAGAGAGTCTTGCTCCTCAAACAACTGTCGCTGTCGAAACAACCCCTTCTTCGGCACCAGAAATATTCTACGGACCTGACGGTCTTCCTCTTCCACCCGGTCTGATCGCAATAGAAGAAATTGTAGAAGATCCGCAAGCAACTACTCCAACACATTTTGGAGCAGGGATCACTCTACTTCCTACTGCATCAGAAGCTAGCCTATCACCCAGAGAAGTTCCTGAAGAATCGCTAGGCAATCTATTGGATAGACTCAAAATGTCTGAAGAACCCTCAACATCTAGGACTGTGCCAAATGACACAGCGACAGCAGAACTCCCTGCAGTCGTTCCGACAATGTTCACCGGCGTACCATCTGTCCCTAACTCTCAACAGCTGGAGGGGGCCCCTTCGGGGGCCATGACGACAGTATGGTCTGTTCCTGTTTGTTCTCCCGGGATAATACCCAGTAACTCCTATGTTGGAACTCAACGGATTGATCCTTTCGGAAATCAGTTTGGGCAATCCGGTCCTCGAGGTGTAATAAATCCTCTCGGTTCCGGACCACCACCGTATGGGGGGCAATATGCTTTTTCATTACCCCCTCCGGGAGGTTACCCATACGGGAGCTCACAACCATACTCAGGTTATACTGGAATAACTACAAGTGGTTGGATACCTATGCTACCCCAGCAACCAAGAGTTGTGTATTCTATGCAACAACAGATGCCTGTGACGAACATCCCGACGACACCAGCAATTGTGACTGTGTCGCAAGTTCAAACGATACCCGTTGCATGTCAACCTCAGTTTTCTCAGGGTGTAATGCAACAACCCTTTGACCTGCAACCCAACCACAATCGCCGACTGGCGGGGCGACACAAGCACAAACGGGTACCCTTACCCCTCATCTTGGCCCAGTGGTAAGCATCGCACAACAACCAATGGTATCACAACCATGGTTGGTGCAGTATCAACAACCGCAGTTCCAGCAAGTGTACCAAGGTACCGAGCAGCAAATTTTTGCGAACAATGGAAAACCGTACATACAATACGGTCAAAACCAACCACTCTATGGTGGAGTAGTCCATCAACCGTATCAATCATATTAGCATCAATTACATTATGCTGGTATGCAAAGACCAACTGCTCAGGCGATCCCATCGTACCCTGGGTACGCTTCACCTAACCTGAGTCAACAACTGCCATTCGTGGCAACTTTGGAGTTACCCAATTTACATCGGTTGACAAACGATACGATTGCCTACGCCCCTTTGTGGCCAGCGATTCCTCACAAACTTCCCTCGGACATTCCTAAATTCAATGGAAATCCAGGTGAAGACCCGTCGAATCACGTCATGACTTTTCATCTGTGGTGTTCATCGAACACTCTGAACGATGATTCGATAAGACTTCGCCTCTTCCAGAGGACATTGACAGGTCCGGCGGCTAAATGGTATATAGAATTGCCAAGAGCCTCTTTCGACAATTTCAGCTCCTTAGCCACGACTTTCTTAACCCATTTTCAACTACCAATCAGGTATGAAACAGGAACCGAGATACTAACCAACTTCAAACAGACGACAGCTACTCACATATCAGATCATATACATGAGTGGCGTCGCCGTCGTAGGATGGTGAAAACATACGTTCCTGATCAGCTATTAGCTGAATGGTTTATAAAGTCATTACTTCCAGCTATAACGGAAGATGTGGCCAAGGGGGAGTCGTAACAGAGGAGCAAGTCATTGCTCGTGCTCAATATTTAGACTTAGTATATACTCAGACTGGCACGCTCTACGACAAGATACCTGATGCCCCTAGACCTGAATTTTCAATTCCTCCACCTCCTAAATCAAATATTGACTCTCATGCCGGAGATGGCGTGATTGGCACTGCAAGCGCGAAGTCGAAAAAGGCGTCACCTCAGAAAGCCCGTAAGACTTCAGATCGAAATGCCCATGAAGAGATTCTTGCTTCGGAAGTAAATGCCATATCAGCAGATAAAGGCAAAGAAACCAATCAACCAGGAAGCAAGAAGAAGCAAAACAAAGGGAAGAAGAAGCAACAGGATGATCCGTCGCCTGAGAAAACTTCTTCGAACTCTCCTGAGAAAGGGAAAAAGAAATGGCCCTGTATGATATGTGACGAAGATCACAAGACAACAGATTGTCCATACAAAGCTGAGCTCAAGAGATTCTTTAAAAGTCCAAAGAACCCAGCTGTGTTGACTGATCCATTTCCCAATCCAGGTCAAAATATGGTTGATAGTGGAAATGCTTCCCCGTCGCAAGTGCTAATGTTATCGATCTCTAAGCAGCAAAATGATGCTTTGATTTCGACAAGTAACAAAGATTACGGGAATCCGCAACTGTCAAACAAAAAGGTAAAGATCAACCTAGTAGTTCGACAACGACTTCGACAGAAGTTGTCCCACCCATAATGCCAGAATTAACGATAAAACCACCTAAGGGTGTAGTACACAAGTCGACGTTTAATCCTCGTGCCAGAGCGGCGCAGCATTATAACATAGTAGAAGATTTGGCTCAATCGCCATCCGCTATGTCGACTCTAGAAGTACTACAAAATTGTCCATCCCAAAGGCAGGCATTGTTATCGGCAATAGGGGGGGTTGATCCTAAGGATTCCAATCTCGTGTCCTTTGATCACAAAGGGTATGACCCTCAGTTACCAGCTCAACTAGCTTTCCTTATTCAAGTGAAGGCCCTCAACAAAACTGTTCACAGAACAATTATTGACGAGGGGGCATCGACATGTATTATGTCAATGAGCTGCTGGAAAACGCTAGGGTCACCAACCTTGTCGAGATCTTCGACAACACTAAAGGCTTTCGACGGTAGGACATATACCCCTTACGGTATCCTAAGTAACTTGAAAGTTGAACTAGGTGGAAAAACAGTAGAGATTGATGTTGAAGTCATAGATGGAAATATGGATTACAACATCCTACTGGGAAGACCATGGATTTATGCCATGGCAGCTGTCGTGTCAACTTATTTTAGGAAGATCGCTTTCCCGTTTGAAGGAGGGATTACGGTCGTCGACCAACAGAACTTCCTCCTTAATGGTTCACAAGTTACGGGAAGCATTCCCATGATCCATGAGAGCGACCATGCAATTCAAGATATAGGAGTAGGCCTGTTGAAAGACCCCATGATGATGGGGACTTTCTCGCTACCAAATCATATGTACATAGGAAATGTACCATTGGTGGCTACCTGCAACATGATATCTTCCACGAAGGTCGCAAAAGACAAAGTCGTCATGGATCGGGCAATGGTGTTGCACCCGAGCCCAATCGAAATATTGTAGCAATCAATGTTTCAGGCATGGGAGGCGAGCCCAAATCAATGCTCGTCAAGCGTTTGGGTAGATAGGTCAGGAGAATGTGGTACCCCTTTGGATCCTTGGTCACGAGTGCATGCAAGTGATGAAGGAATCCTGCAATCAATGTGGATTGATGGGGCACCATGGGATGATAACCACCATCGTTCCCTTCCTAAGGAAGATACTCAAGGCGACCTGTATCACCCTTCAGTATTTGAGTTCCTAACGAATACTGTAAATACGGTGGACTCCGAGAGAAACCTATCCAATATAGAAGAAACTATAGCCATAAATATCTCGACCAAAACAGACATTGTAGAGAATATTTATGTCGGCAAAGGTTGTTCCCCTTCAGAACAAGAAATATATAAAGCTCTTTTCCGCGAATTTAGAGATGTCTTTGCTTGGTCATATGATGAAATGCCAGGCATTGACTCGAGTATCGTTGAACATGAAATTAAGATGTATCCTGATGTCAAACCAGTAAGACAACGGATTCGGCAGGTGCACCCCAAGAAAGCCGCTTCCATTAAGGCAGAAGTTGAAAAACTTCTCCATGCTGGTTTCGTCTACCCGGTTCCTCTAACCGATTGGGTATCGAATATTGTCCCTGTTATGAAAAAACAAGGAACAATACGAGTGTGCGTCGATTATAGGGATGTAAATCAAGCTTGTCCAAAGGACAACTACCCTACACCCTTCATCGACCAGATAATTGATGAATGCGCCGGATGTGAAATATTTTCGTTTATGGACAGATTTTCTGGGTATAATCAAATTAATATCCGCCCACAGGACCAGTCAAAGACTGCATTTATTTGTCCGTGGGGCACATTCGCTTATCGAAAATTACCCTTTGGTTTAAAGAACGCAGGGGCGACGTTTCAGAGAGGAATGAATTATGCTTTCCATGACATCAAGAACATCGTTCAACCTTATCTCGACGATCTTCCGACTCATTCGCAAAAGTGGACTGATCATCCGCATCATTTAAGAGCGATATTTCTACGTTGTCGACACTACAAGATAAGACTCAATCCACACAAATGTGTGTTTTGCGTCAGTTCTGGTCGTTTACTTGGCTTTATAGTCTCCAAGGATGGGATTCGTCTCGACCCTTGCAAGGTGCAGGCAATCATTAATTTGCCTCCACCTTCGAACTTGCTTCAGATTCAGAAACTCCAAGGGAAAGCAAACTTTCTGAGGAGGTTCATTCCGAATTACGCAGAACTTGCTAAAGGTTATACCCGTCTCTTAAAAAAGGATGTACCTTTCGTCTGGGACCAGGTCGTGCAAGCTTCCTTTGATGCTCTGAAAGAAGCGCTAGTAAAAGCATCATTAATGTACGCCCCATACTATCAAAGAGACTTTAACCTGTATCTGGCTGCAGCAGATACGACCATTGCAATGGTTTTAGTTCAAGAAGTCGACGGAATTGATCACCCTATATATTATTTAAGTAAAAACTTAAATGATACAGAAAGGAAATATTCTCATGTTGAAAAGCTAGCACTTGCTGCTGTTCAAGCGATACAAAGATTTCGGCATTATGTCCTCTTCAGGAAGACCACCGTATTGTCAGATTGCAACCCCATGACTTATATACTGTCGCGACAGTTGCTTGGGGGCAAATATTCAAAGTGGATAGCTATCCTTCAAGAGTTTGATCTGGAATTTGTGAAATCCAAATCAAAGAAAGCTTTAGTTTTCGCAGAATTATTATGCGATCTCCCGTCATCGTACAACGATGAAACGTCCAAAGAATCGATCGTGGACGAAAGTTTGTTTCTGATATCAGCAAGTAATGAGTGGTATGGAGATATAATAGTTTATCTCCAAACCCAAAAGTTTCGGCCAGACACCTCTCACTCAGAACAAAAACACATTCGATACCAAGCAAAAGACTACATGATCGTCGGTGATACGCTTTACCGTCGTGGTGTCGATACGGTCCTGAGAAGGTGTCTAACCCACGAGGAGGCCGAAAAAGCCCTGAATGAATGTCATTCAGGTACCTGTGGGGGTCATCAATCTGGATATGCTACAACACAAAGAATCTTACGAGCAGGATACTTCTGGCCAACCATGTTCAAAGATTGCATAACCGCAGTTAGAAGTTGCCATGCATGTCAGATTTTTGATAGCAAAACCAGAAGACCCCCCACTCCTTTACAGCCAATAATAGCTGTTGGGCCTTTCGCCAAGTGGGGCATCGATTTCATGCAATGTAACCCCACCTCGACCGGGGGGCATGGGTATATTATAGTCGCAGTTGACTATTTTACCAAATGGGCCGAGGTGATGCCTACATTGGATAACACTGGTGAAACAACAACCCTTTTCTTTTTCAATCATGTGGTCGCTAGATTCGGCGTGCCATAGGCCATAGTAACAGATCATGGATCGCATTTTCGCAATCACATGATGGTTGAATTAACTGCCAAACTAGGATTGTCTCACGACAGCTCTACTCCGTACTATCCGCAAGCTAACGGACAAGTTGAAGCGATCAACAAAGTCCTGAAGCGCATGCTGCAAAGGATGGTGGGGGTTCACAAAAGAAGATGGCATTTGATCCTGTACTCGGCTTTGTGGGCCTACCGAACGTCAGTAAGGAATGCGACTGGGTTCACACCGTTTCAACTGGTGTATGGCCTGGAAGCGATCCTACCAATCCAGTGTGAAATTTCGTCCCTTAAACTCGCAATTGATCTCCTCCCCAGAACCTCAGAAGAAGAAGCTCGTTTCTTGGAGTTAATCCAGTTGGATGAAACCCGTCGTGATGCC
This sequence comes from Pinus tabuliformis, assembly GCA_031772625.1. Taxonomy (NCBI): domain Eukaryota; kingdom Viridiplantae; phylum Streptophyta; class Pinopsida; order Pinales; family Pinaceae; genus Pinus; species Pinus tabuliformis. The sequence continues at coordinate 1,206,397,852 of CM062805.1, read as the reverse complement.
GCCTTGGCCATCGAAGCCCATAAGAAACGAGTCAAAGCGCAGTTCGACAAAAATGTCAAACCCCGTGTCTTCTCGGAAGGTGATTTGGTCTTGCTTTATGACCAAGAATCCGATAAATTGGGAGCTGGGAAATTCAAGTCCTTATGGATGGGCCCTTATATTGTTAAAAGAGTGTTAGCAAAAGGTGCCTACGAGTTGGTAGATTATGACGGAATTCCACTGGCGCAACCCCGCAACGGGTTGTACCTTAAGCGTTACTATGCCTAATAGTAACCTGTATGCTTTTGTTACATTTTTGTTTTCGCTAAAGCGTTTGTTCCGGTTTAAGTAATCCGCTTTTTTACACTTATTGCAGATGTCAAATCCATTGGAACCGTGGGTTGGATATGCTGACGGAGCGAGTCGTAGTACGAGGAACCTACCCTCAGCAGCATGGGCCATTTTTAACCCAAGCGGCGAGTTAATGAGTTTCAGGGGGGTATGTATTGGTCAATCAACAAATAATATCGCTGAGTATAGCGCGTTGATAGAGCTCCTCTCTGATGCCATCACCCATGGCATACGCCGGCTAGTCGTCAGGCTAGACTCACAGCTCGTGGTACTACAGCTCAATGGTACCTACTCTGTCCGAAATCCAGCTATTTATCGCAAGTTCCTAAGAGTTAAAATCTTGGAAAGACAGTTTGATTTTATCCAATATCAACACATTTCCATAAACTTAAACACATTAACCGACTCATTAGCAAACTATGTGTTAGATAGACATTTTCAAATTTGATAAAAAGAGAAGCATCATCGATGTTTCATACATGGATCACATAAAAACTGGAATAAAGCCCGAAAATCAAAAATATATATAACTGTTTACGGTTTACACATAATGTTCTGTAACCAAAACAAAATCGGTCATACGACCCCAAAACTCAAAAATGGCTGGGGGGCACCCTAGCCTAGTGGTGCTCATGATAACATGCCACGGCCTGTGCGATCATGCGCAGAAGACGAGACCATCGTCTAGGAACACCAGCAGTATGTCGTTGCAATCGCAGAGGCAACTCGTCAATCCGTACATCCGGAATCCCAAAGGTAAGACCCTCGACCTGTTCCTGCACACCTGCAAGAGTCTCGGCCAAGTCAAGGTCACAGAGAATAGCTCTCCCTGGAGCCTCCCCTGCTGGGGCAGCGGCCGGAACTCTCGGACAAACTGCTGGACGGACGGGGCCCACATCTGCATGCACACATGAGTTTGATTAGAGTCTTGATAGAGTAAAGCACAAGGACATTATAAATAAAAAACAGTAAACAGTGATAAGGTCAAAATATTTACCAAGATCACCCCACTGCTCGCCATCCGGTAGTACCAAATGCGGATCACCTCGGAAATCCATGCCAATATATGGATACTCGGAAAAAGCCATATCCTGCTGCTCGAACTACGTAAAGAAGGCATCAGTAAAAGTAATCTGAGATTGACCTGCGTGTCTAGCCATGTGGTCGACCCACCTCTGCATGCGTGGCTCAGTAGGAGACGGCAAGTCGAGGACAATGTACTGAGGTTGCATCAGGGGTATCTTCTCCAAAGCGAAGGCAGTCAAAACTGAACCAAAGCCAAAATTCTTCAGTCTCCTATCCTTTACTTTGGTCAACTCGTTTTTCATCTGAACCAGTACTGCATCACACCAGTTAAAAACTTTCGGCTGAAGACACTCCAGGGCGTACTGCACATATGACCTGTTGGCAACATGAGGGGATGCACTGCCGGCCATCCGACAAATCGTGTACAGAATAGACCTGAGGGACCTGTCAGTGACATCACGGATAGAAACCTTGCCGTCTCTGCTCGGCTGGGATCCCTCCCTACAATACTGACGGATATAATCTTTCACGGAATCGCTCCCTCGGGCCGAACCGGACAAGGAAATGGGGGCACCCCGCCTTGACAACCCAGTCAAGAAGTAAATGTCCACTATGGTCAAAGGGATGGACCTGCCCCTAATCTGGAACACTTGGTTAACAGGATCCCAAGCATCAAGGAGGTACTACAGTAAACGTATTTGTGCCCTCATGCTAGATATACGGAAGAACTTTAGCAAGCCACAGTTCCGCAACGCGCTCACGGTAACAGGATCATGGAGGGCAATCATGTCCTCCTCTCCATGCTCTCGTTCTCGCCACGTGAGAGTCATTCTGCTCCAATAAACTCTGCAAAACAAACAAGAGGAGGAGTAAGATCCCTGACTCAGTGAAGAAAATGGCAAAATTCTCATGAAAAATATGCAACCAAAAAGTTTTCTGCGCCCAACGCAGGTGGGGAAGGGTCTCACCTGCATTGCAAGACAAACTGCCTTTGAAAATGAGAACCCCCAATGCAAGTTTCGATATAGGGCACCTGCGCTGATGGCAGAGCACCCTAGAGAAACCCCAGGGGCTCATGGGGGCAGGAAAACAAGCATAAAACTGAGAAATAAGACCATGAAAAGATAGAGCTAGGGTTTAGCTCCTACCTGGTGAAAACGGTGCTGAAAATCGTCCACAGAATCTCCCGACATCAGCTGGTGAAAAATCGAGGAGAAGAGGCACCTCCAAAGCTCCAACAAACAAAATGCACATGAAATGGTAAAATGAGAGGTAAAAACATCTTTTAAATTGCTTTTTATGTGGTTCAAAGTGAAATATTAGTATTTTTACTTCATGTTATCCGTTTCTAACAAGTTTGTTGCAGCAAATTGATGAAAACAATACTATCTCTAGAAAAGAAAAAACTAGTCATGGTAAAATATGAATTTGACCTTATCAAACGAGCAGTTTTGGCAAAGTTCATGCTCGTTAAAAAATAAACGCAAGATCCGAGCAGTTTTAATGCGGAAATTCATGCTCGTTAAAAAATAAACATAAGCATGTGAGCAAGCTTCCCCCAGAGTTCAAGCTCATGCAGAAAAAATGAACCGGTAAATAACCATTTGAGACCGTAAATTCATGAGCCATAAAAGCCTTGGTCGTGTTTGTGTACCGTCACCTCCACTTTTCATTTGGCCGATCATTCACATCCACTTGATTGTTTACCTATTTTGAGGAACAACTGCGAAGAGTGATCCCACCTAGCCATCCTTGTAATACTGCCGTGATTGGAAAATTCCAACCTGTACCTGGAATCTGCTGCTATCCCTGTTTATCACTCGTTCCTCGAAATACGAGTCTTCTTTGAGCTCTTTTCACTGACTCGTAAAAAATGAAAAGTTTGCCAAGTTTTGGCTTTCCAGCTCATTAAAAGGACCGAAAGAGCTATCCCTCCTCTAGATTTTAATCTTTTTGGACCTGAGGGATTATTGCACAAAAAGATCGAGCGCTTGTCTAGTTCGGCTCGATAAAGATATCGAACATTCATCCCTTTTGTATTGTTTTATACTTTTTCGGACTTAAGGGATTAGATGACGAAAAAGGACCCCTGGAGTCTACTTTATGTACCCTTTTCAGACTCTCTAAAAATGAAAAGGACCGAGTTGTCTTTGTCGCTGGGCTCGTTAAAAAATATTAGATAGCGACAAACTTGTCTTTAGACGAGAACGAGTTTCCCTATCGCTAGGCTCGTTAAAACATAGCGATGGGCTTGCCCGAAGGGTAGGTTATAGAACAAGCATATGTTATCCTCCTCAAGCTTGACAAAAATAAAGAGGTACTGGTCAGAAATGACTGGGGAAAAATTGGGAGAACCTCAAAGCTTAATGGTAGCAAGTCGCTCTTGAACATGACACTTTTGCCTCCGTAAATATCGGGTTGGGTTATTATCATTCACCGGTCCCTTCACCATGGTCTCGCCATACCATCCATACATGGGGTAATGCTACCGATCCATCACATCAGTGTCGTTATATGTTCAAGAGATGTCATTCAGAAAGTGTCAACCGGGTCCCATCCACTACCGTACATCATCTTTCATCCTTCCATGACCGCCACCCTGAATCATATTTCACAGATTGTTTTCACCATCATCACTAGCTCCGTTCCGTGTCACTGATGTGGGATTCATTAAGGCCCTCCTTTGACGGATCACTTCTTGTCGACATCAGCTCATTATCCAAGAAGTTGATCTAGGAACACCCCCTCAGTACTTTGAAGCTTGCATGCCTCAATGGCAAGTTTCTCACTTCCGGCGATAGGTATACATTAATGACCTTCGACCGGGAGACTTTGCGTGGTGTTCGATGTCAGATCCTATATTCACACCACGTGAATTGTGCTGCAGTACCTTGAGGGTCATCATCATTATCGGTGATTCCTCTCGCGCTTGTTAACAGTTTACATTATTGACTGGTAATCAAGCGATGTCTTTCCATGTTCGACTTCAAGAAATTCTCACATGGATCGACTTGTACTAGAGTGAAGATCGGAAAAGTTTGAAGACCCCAGATCTAGTTTCATCCATCCGGGCTGCGATATATATTCATGAGATAAAAACATAGACATGTGCAGCAGATGATCATCCTACTAAAAGGATGATGATTAAAAGCAGAGAATTATCAGTCTATTGTCAGACGATCGTCTGTTTATGTACAACAAATGTATTTATAAAGCTGAGCATGGGAAATGCCTGCATCAGCTAGATCATGAAAAGAAAGTATGAAAAGATAATGTATTGTATTTTATTTTGTTACAGGTCACCTCCCGACGATTGAATGAACTTCAGATCCTCCTAATAAAGCATTTCACCCGATAAACGACCTCATACTTTAGGGGGCAACTGTTATAGACATTTTTGTGCCTTACAGCATGGAGCATGAAATGTCAATAATGTGAGGGATCCAAAGTCCCTAAACATGTTGTTCTTACCCTTACAGGAACAAGGTCAGCAAACCACAGCACTGCAAATCAGTTCTCCACTGAAAAACACTCAAAAACAGGTCAATTTTGGATCAAAGCAGCTGCTCCACTAGGCATCTGCGCTGAAAGTCAAAATCTCTGTGGTGTACCTGCGCTGCATAGCAAGTGCAACAAAGGCTACCTGCGCTGGGCGTACTTTGACATGTGGAGGAATCTTTTCTCAATGTGCCAGTGCCCAGGAAGCTTCCAAAATGACACTTGGATCAGAAGATTCGCCTAATGATGAGTTAAGAGCTTCTAAAACTCCAAGTGGAAGGTAGAAACTCCGAGTGAAGGATTGAAGAACAACCGGAGTTGAAGAGGACAACAAGTCACACATCAAGCTGACTTATCTTCACTCCAAAACTCTATATAAGGATCTCATCCCATGGGATCTGGAGGGCAGAATTTAGCGCGAAGAATTGCTGTTGGTTTACAGTTGTGAGCATTGGGTGATTGCTTGAGGGACGTGAAGAAGAGATTTCTCTCCGTCGGGAAGGTGATGCTGGATTAGACCTCTTATGGTTGTATCACCGCCTGAACCTTACTTCCATATATTAATAAAGCATTTGAGGTTCTTCTATTCGCATGTGTTTCAATGATGTGTTGTCTTACTTGCGTATTTGATTTATGCTAATCCTTGAATCAGTTATGAATGCATGCTTCTTGTAGTTTCCTTTCTTTGTCTTGTTTGTAGGATCTCGTGTAGCTGGGCCCGTGAAAAGACTTGGAGCTGGGAGCAAGCGGCAAATAGAGGAGATTGGATCGACAATTTGCGCAAGACATCAGTAAGTGGATCTCTTCCTTTTATCTCTTGCATGTCATAAAGAAGTAACTTTAGATAGCTTTGCTTTCAGCTGTTGCTAAGGAACTGTCACCCTTAGAGTGGGTTAGGGTCATTCCGAGTTGGATACTTTCCCCCACAACATATGGCTACATTGTCCCTTCCAGGAATCACAATTGGCCTGCCAGTATGGTTTTTCTCGACCTCTATTGTTCAAAACACCGTAATTCCTCAACAATCTAATCAACAACCAGATGACACAGAATTTACCCCTTCACCTTCTACTTCATTTGTTTCTCCTTCTGCTTCTTCCCCTTTGCTTGGTGAAACTAGTGACACTAAAAAACAAGTAGCTTAGAAGGAAAAGAAAGGGAAGGAGAAGAAGGAGAAGCCAATTAAACAAGGGAACAACCATGCATCATCTGGCGAAAATCCGCACACTAAAATTTCCAAACCAAAAAATCCATGCACAATTTTCAAGGAGAGCCATTACCATCGAGATTTCCCTTGCATCCCGCGGATCTTTAGAGAATGGTCTCCCCGGTTGCACCATTTGGTGTCATCAACCTCTGACATTCATGTTGATAGCACACCATCAACTAGTGAAAACGATGTCATTAGATAGAAAGGTAAAGTCAGAGTTCCATGTAGGTTATGTGAAGATGATCATACTCCTCAGCATTGTCCTTTCCTGGATGAAGCCAAAAGCGTTTTGGATAACCATCCTGCTCCATCGCATCAACTTCCACCTGGATACAAGAAACTCTTGCCAAGTCCCTCGCTAGTTGAAAACCCAATTGACATAACTCAATTGTCGATCGAATTGCCTATCATTGAAAGTGAACCTCCTGAGTCCACACCGGACCAAAGTCAACTGGTCGAGATGGTGTTCGACCCAGTGTTTCCTTCAGAAGGCCCACCTTTAGATGATACAGTTCCCAAAGAGAATGAGAACGACACTGTTCAAATTCTTTTTGTCGATACAGAGTCTAATGAACTTGAGGGCAATCCACCCATTCCTAGGAAGAGACCCCTCCAGTTCATGAAACTTATTCGGGCATTTATCTGGTACCTCCTTCGAGCAGTCTAGTCATTTTATTTAATTGAAATCATCTAGCTAAATCCTGCCTTCCATCTAATGTACGATTCTCAATCATAGTACAAGTTTACAAAATGATCGTGTCTAGCACTATCATAGATGAAGGGGACTTAGTGAGTATCCTTTCCTCAACTTCTTGGAAAGTGCCTTGTTTTCCATCGCTTTTGCCTGAAAAAAAAACTTCTCGGGCTTCAACAAAAGTTGCCGATAACTTTGAGAAAGAAAACCGTACATTTAAATGTGATGGTAGTCCAAGGTCCACTAGATTACAATCTACTCCTTGGACGTGACTATATATATAGCATGGAAGATATTGTTTCCACATTCTTTCCAGTGATGTGTTTTCAACATAAAGGTAGACTGGTGAAACTTGTTGACCAGCTTTCATTTCCTGGTTCAAACATAGCTATAAATCAACCATCATCCCTAAATGGCCTCTCCGCGTCAACAATGTCTCTTCAACCTTCATTCCATCAACCTAATTACTGTGAGTAGTTCAGTGAGTGTGATGAAGATCAGGGGGCATGCACCCTGGTCTGCTTCAGCAGGTGAACCAAGACGAAAAGAGAGATTTTCTTGAAAGGTTATAATACTTGGATTGAGGAACATTCCCATACAGGTTATGTGATTAGTCTAACACAGTGATTTCCTTTGTACGATTGTGAGTGGAAGCTCACAAGATTCACCTTCATATGTTATGTGATTGGAAGCTCACAACATTCACCTTCATATATTATGTGATTGGAAGCTCACAACAATCACCTTCATCTATTTCGATGGACAAAGCAGAGGGAGAGTTTTTATCTTCCAACAGAAATTAGTAACCTGGAAACTCTCGTTTTACTGAAAAACCTGGGGGCATGCAAACCTTTGTATGCAAGTGAAAAGTGACCTTTGATTTTCTTAGTTTTGTAGGTTCTCAACCCTTTAACTGCATAGCTTGGTTGTTTCTAGCCTACATAAAAAGGTAATGAGCACATGTTATAGTAGTTTTCAAGCTCATTAAAAAATAAATCTACCAAGAGAGATAATCAAAAGACTGGTAAGAGCAATGTTCCCACAAGGTTCAAGCTTGTTAAAAAATCAACCTGCACTGAGCACATGTTGGCACAAGGTTCAACCTCATTAAAAAACTAAACCTGCCTTTGGTAAATAACCTTTGTGTTCGCTTTGCTATCAGCCCTTTTGAACTTTGGTTGTGTTCCTTCTGTCACCTCCATTTGTTTGGCCGACCATACACTTCCACTTAATTGTTTACCCTTTTGAGGAACATCTATGATGAGTGATTCTGATTGCCACCCTCTTCACACTGCCATGATTTGAGAAGTTCCAATCTTACCTGGAACCAGTTGCTACCCAAAAGTACCACTCGTTCCTAAAAAATGAGTCCCTTTTAAACTCTTTTAATACTTGTTAAATATAAAAAGATTGTCAAGCTATTGGCCTTTCCAGCTCGTTAAAGTAAAGGGAATTCCATCCCTCTCATGTATTTTAATTTTTTGGACCTCACGGATTATTAAACAAAAAGATCGAGCACTTGTCTTTGTCGTCTCGTTAAAACTATCGAAAGTCATCCATTTCGTATTATTTTATAGTTTTTCCGACTTAAGGGATTATGCCATGAAAAATGGTTGTTGGAGTCTCCTTTTCATCCATTTTCAAACTCTCTAAACATGAAAAGGACTAAGTTATCTTTGTCATAAAACTCGTTAAAACAATAACGACAAACTTGTCCACCCAGGCAAGAACGAGTCTCACTGAAGCTAGGCTCGCTAAACACAAAGAAACAAGTTTGCCCGAAGGGAAAATTATAGACCAAGAATATGTTATCCTCCTCAAGCATGTCAAAAATAAATAGGTACTTGTCAACAATGACTATGGAAAAATGGGAAGAAAACTTGAAGAAATTTATTGGTAGCAGGTCGCTCTTGAACATGACACTTTCACTCCATCACGTGATTGAGTTGGGTTGGGTTTTTCCATTCACCATCACCATTGGTCATCCGTACCATCCATGGCATTAATGCTACCAGTCCACATTAGTTTTGTCAATATGTTCAAGAGAAGTCATTCAGAGAATTCACGATCTAGCAAACACCTCATCCACTACATTACATCCACCCTTCTTTTTTCATGGCCACCATTCCTGAACCTTATATCATCAGATCGTTTTCACCTCCACAAAAATCATTTGCTCTATTTCATGTCGTAGATGTGGGATACATCAATGCCCTCGTACAACAAGTCACTTCTTGTTGACATCAGCTCATTATCCAAGAAGTTGACTAAGAAAAAACCCTTCCAGTACATTGAAGCTTGCATGTCTCAAGGGCAAGTTTCTCACTTCCAGCAACAGGTTTACATCAATTACCTTTGACTGAAAGAATTTGCGTGGTGTTTGACATTGGCTGATATATTCACACCACGTGAATTGTACTGTAGTACCTTGAGGGTCATCATCATTAGTGGTGACTCCTCTCACATCTGTTAACAGGTTCCATCATTGGCTAGTAATCAAGCAATGTCTTTCCATGTTTGACTTCAGAAAGTCTTTTCATATGGATCGACTTGTACATCGGGCGAAGATTGGACGAGTTTGGAACACCCCGGATCTAGTTTCATCCATCTAGGCTACGATATATTCAGGAAGATAAAGACATCAATTGTACACAAAAGCTGCACAGATAGTCATCTAAGCCAGGGAATATGACTCTTCATGCAAAGAATCACCAGTCTACAATAGCAGACGATTGTCTATCTTATGTACACAAAAATGAATTTATAAAGCTGAGCATAAGAATGCCCACCTAAGCTAGATCATGAAAATAATATGATGATGATGTATTGTATTATATCTTATACAGGTCACCTTCCAGTATGAATACCTCAGGTCCTCTTGATAAAGCATTTCACTCGACATCAGAAGATTTATGACCTCATTCTTTAGGGGGTAGCTATTATAGACATATTTGGTCACTGCAAACCCATACTCATATTTCCATAAACTAAGGCCTCCTCAAGTCCCTAAAAGTGTTGTTTCATACACTAAAAGATCATGGTCAACTGCTTACATCATTTCCCAGAAGTTCCACCTGAAAAGCTACTCATAACTGGCCAAAACTGGACCATACAGACTGCTCCATGGGCAAGGTGTGATGCATATTGACTACCAAATTGGTCGGGTGCAATGGAAATGGAAATGGTCTTCTGTCGGGTGCAATGAGCAAGAATAGACCAATGGTAGAGACAATTTTCTATGTGGATGATAATGGAATCTTCTAGAAACTTATCCTGTAACACTTGCCTCTCTGAATCCGTCCAAGGATGAGTAAGAGATCATTGAAATTTCCAAGTGGAACCGAGAACTATGAGTTGAATGACTCTAATAAAAAACCCAGAGCTGACTCACACCCTTAGAAGACATCTATAAATGCATCCGTCATCTGAGAGATCTAGAGGCTAGAATTTTGCATTTTGTAAGGAAGTGTTGTTCGTTTGTGGGTGAGAAGAGACATTGCATTTTTGGGTGATTTGCTTGTTCATGAGGTGAAGAGGGCTTCTACAACTAGGAAGATGGTGCTGGATTAGACAGCTGGGTTGTAATCCTCTCTTACGTTACTATTAATAAATATTTTTGAGTTTTCCTCCATATAATAATGTATTTGTGAATCTTATTGTTTATGAATGGAATTGTAGGGTCAATGTGTTTTTGATTCCGCATTGTTTATGATGTTTTAGATAGAGATGCTTTGATAGTTTGCTATTACTCTCACTCTACGGGTACTCTTTGAAGCAGGACAAGTAGGAGAGGAGTGGAAAATTCTATTAAGGAAAGGAGAAATCAAGCTAGGATCAAAGCGGAAGATTCAGGTTGGTCCTCTTTTCTTCCCTCTTATCTATCACACTTAAAGGAACTCTTGAAAAGCTTTCATTGTTTGTTTCTAAGATAGATACCATATTAGTGGGACTAGAAATTAGGATCGACACTAGTTTTCCCTGAAACAGCTGGTAGCGGGGACATGCTTGTGTTCTTGCATGACACAATTGAGGTATTGTCTAGGCCCGGTGGCACGGAAGCAACACCAGAGATGAAACTTAAAATTTGACAATTAGCTTACTTGTGCATCAATATACCCCTCATCTCCAATTGAAACAACTAAGTTGACTTGGCATTGGAATGTGTGTTGACCAATGAAGAAAGTGGTAGGGACTACATCTTTCACACAAGTTAGTCTGCAAGCCATCACAATCAGAGAGTCAAACAATACTTCCGGAAGAGTTAGACTCGCTTTTCATGAAACAATGTAGATATAGAGAGTTAGAGTTCTACGAGTGTGTCGCCAATCTTGCAGGGGTTAGAAACACCCTCCAAAATTTTGGCTCTCATGCAAATTTCAAATCCTACATTGGATCTTGTGATCGATGATTCGTGCTCACTTGCTGTTAAGGTGATGACCTCAAGTTTTGCCTCCTTGATCTTAAGAAGTTTTCCATGTTCTCATCTTTATTATTCATGTGTCATATTTGGGCACAGGGATTGTGGTTTGCCATGCAAAGGGGATGTTGTTTTGCTTCAAGTGAAAGCATGCATGTGTGAGTTGTTATCATCACATAGACATGTTCCACACTCACTTCATGCACTATTGTCACAAAGGTGGTTGCATCAAGAAGAGTATGTTTTATACATTTTGGATGGTCTACATTGTATCACTAAGTGTTCATCTGTGATCATAGTCCAATCCTATCACTATTTACATTTGTGTCACCAATCTCACACTTAGCCATTTCCCGAGCAACCTACCCTCATCTAGCTTCCAAAAACTGTTGAATTTTCTTCTTCACCCATCAAGCTTCCTCCCTTGCCTACTAGAACATCACAGTGCATAGAGATGCTAACCTCTCTTGCCATCCAAAACTATGCAGTGGTTTCCTCCAATGTCCTTCCCCTAGACACAACCCACTATCATTAGAAACTACACAATATTTATTCTCAATTGCCGAGGCTGCATTGCACTCAAAAATTGTGCAAATGTGTCCTCCCAAGACTTCATCCTGGTAGCAATCACTGCCCGCTGAAACTGCACTAATCTATTTCTCAGTGACTACACGAACATGTGACATGTTGAGATCACTCCCAAGGAGTTACGAAGAAGGACCAAGAATCTAAGTTATGGTGAAAGATCAGTACTGCATGTAAACTCTGCGAGATCCATGATCATCTTGAGGGTAAGTATGGTAAGTAATTAACACCTTTGGAAGTACACCTCTCAGTTGAGCTTTTAGGACATCTTGTCATTGTCATATCATCTCGTCTTCAGTAATATGCATGTGTGCAAACACAAATAAGTCATTTCATGTATTTCCTCTACATGCCTCACTTCCTTTTCACTTGCTTGACCAACTGTTGTCATCAGCATGTTGATCACTATGTCATGCTTGCAACCCTGTTCTGGTGATTTTGAAGGTTTGCTTTTGTGTGTATGAGTTGTGTTCATTATGTAAACATCTATCGCTCCCACGTAATGTTGTAAGCAATGTCATCCAAGTGTCATAACAATGGTCCGAAGATCTATTTGAAGTGTCACATTTTTCACTTTCACCATTAGACAATCCCACAGTCAGTCACACTGAGCATATGTTGTCTTGTGGTTTGAAGTGCCTTGTCATCGTCATGTTGAGTGCGTGTTCACAAGGTCATGTATGCACAAGTTCACTCACTCACACTTAGCCTTTTTTTCCTGAAAAATTATCAACCAAACTACCCTTCATCAGCCAAATGTCCATTGCAATGTAGTTCATAGTCTCAGGTCTTAGTGACCAAGAGATGTTGCCCAGAATTGTTCAAATCTTTAGGATTCCCTCAAGGAAGTCTGCACTGCACAATCCTAGAGTCAACCTCACAGACTGTCACCAAAAACATCGCATAAGTTTCCCAACAATCTATCTCAGTCTACGCTCCTCACAAGCATATAAATCAAGCATCCTCCTGGTCAACCAGATAATTTTACTTGGGAAGTGACATTGGGCTTCCCTCATTGCCAAAATTGTTTAGAAGCTGCCAAGATTCCTTCTTACACAACTTGAATAAATTGTGCAAAATGGAGAGACAGACACCTACTGCCTATCACTGCACTATCTGTGGAAATTGCATAGTTTTTTTAGTCAATCCCCCTGTAATCTTTCCTGCCACTCCTCCTAAAAATTACACATCTTTCTTGGAAATTCCACTTGCTCAACACCTCGCTCAATCAAGAAACTACACAAACATGTCCTACATGATTGCCTCTCAGATCTATGCAATTCTGACCAGCAAGCTCCTGCAGCCCATTCCCGTCATCCTCTAAAAATGTATGTAATTTTTACTATGAGTGTCTCCTACTGTCCGCACTACCTTCCCTGGAAAAATTGCACAATTTTGCCTCCCAACTAAGCTAGGTCCTGCAGATTTCACTACTTTCCTAGTACTCCTCAACCCAAACTCTTAGTGACCTTTGTGCATTTTTTCCTGATAATGCCCTGAAGCCTCGCATCCCAACCTGAAATGTCCTTTCTGTCATTTTAGAGCCTTGTCCTATCTCCTAGTCACTTGCACGTGAGAACAAAAGACAATGTATCGTGGTAGACTAGGAAATTTATGGATTTGATGTCGTCTCATCATGAGTGATTTCAGAAATAGGTACACGGATGAAACATGGGGCGATGATGAACGAGATAAACAAGGAGGGAATGCTAGAAGGCTCGCTCACGGTTCGATGAGCACATGAAGCACCAAGTAGCAAGCGAAGGAGACACATGTGCATGCATGGACAATCAAGTGAGCACCAAGACCATTGAATAATCTGCACACTTTACCATGTAGAGGTGAAGTTAGTGTGATTAGTGTTATTTTTCATGATATTTCTTAGCACCTTGTAATTTGAAGGTTGTAGGACAAATCACAAGAATGTAACATCAAACGAACTTCGGGATGGGAATCTAGCCCTTCGAGAGGCTCTTTCTGTAAAAATTATCTTTGTTTCTTAAAAATCTTATACTAGTTATGATTGTACTTAGGTTTTGGAAGACTGATTGTATTCAATTTAATTAGCATCTATTGGGAAATGGAGCCAAAAGGTAAACGTGATGGTTGTATCCATTTTTCATAGAGTAAACTCAGGGAAAGTTAGGAATATTTACTAGATCTTTCATAATAATAAGTGGATGGTGGAAGAACAATAAAAAAATTAGCATAACTAAAGAGCAATTAAGAATTCTTTAGTGTGGCATTCAGTCAATCAGGTAGAACTAAAGAGAAGACAAGAATTATTTAGTGTGGCGTTCACTAGAAAACATACAAATTGCACAAGTAGCTAGAATAAGGTACTCAAAAGTAGATCCTATTCATCACATTTCTATTTTGCGATTTGGAATTTAGATGGTTACAGTGAAGAAATGACATTGAAACACTTTAACATAAGAAAAACATCACCAATATTTAAGCCACAAGAATCCTATGAATGGTTTGCTTAATATTGATGGTCTTGTGCTTTAAAAAAACTTAGAATTCTCGAACATATCACTAAAGAGATGTCAATAATTCTTTAGTGTGGCATTCACTACAAAGCATACAGATTGCAAAAGCAGCTATAATAAGGTACTCAAAAGTAAATCATATTCATCGCATTTTTGTTTTGCAATTTGGAATTTAGATGGTTACAGTGAAGCGATGACATTGGAACACTTTAACATAAGAAAAACATCACCAGTGTTTAAGCCACAAGAATCCTATGAATGGTTTTCTTAAAATTGATGCTCCTATTCTTTAAAAAGACTTAGAATTCTCCAACAGATCAATAATATTTCTAATCTCAAACAATCCACCTATAATACTTCAAAAGCAGAAGTATCTATACAAAATTTACAAACAGTTTCAAATCAATGTTGTCTCCAATAGACATGACATTTTTAGACTATAGATGAACTAAGAAGCTCTAACTTCTGGAGATTAATAGTTCTTGTGGAATGTGCTATGCAAAATTTTTGTGCAAGTGGGAGGAGGTATGATGTGGACCCAAAATTGTAGCTGTGCTCGGAGATGAACTAGGAGATGCAAATGTATCTCTCTTTTTCTGAGTAATTCAGTAAAGTGCTTGTTGATCCTTTGACTTATAATCTTGAGACTTCCCTCATTGATGGGTGATCGTGTGGATGCCCTATTGTTTAATCATCCATTAGTGTCACAAAATATTTTGGAAAATATATAATAATATATTTATTTAAATAATATTTCCAAAATATTTTAAATGAAATTTACAATTAAATTTCTACAAAACCATGTCATTTCCAATCCGTGGTTTTCTTTTCTCTTTCGAGAAATTCACAAAACCATGTGTAGTTTTATTTCTATTTCTCCTTCCTCTATAAATTCATTTTATTTGTATGTAAATTCCTTTTACCCTTGTAGAATACCTAGATGCCTTTGCAAAACCATGGGTTGATTTGTATGGTTGGAAGAGTATTCTCACTTTACTATTTTACTTTCACCTACAACATGATTTTACACATGTAAATTCATTTCACCTTGCCTATAAATTGATTTCACCTTAATCTTCTATAGTGAAATGCATTTACATGAATGTTATTTTTGCTCTCCTGTACATTAATTTCATGTGAAATTTTCCCTTTTATTTTCTCTCATAAATTCATGTCATCCTTGAATTTTATTTCATGTGTCGCTATAAAACCATTTTACCTTTGAATCTCATTCCACAACCTTAGTCTCATATTGCCTGTAGTTATATAATTTTACCTCAAGTATGGTTTCACTCGTAGCTCTGAAATATTACTGCATTCTCTTATCTTTGTATTTCACTTGAAATTAATCCACTCTATATTCTCATAACATTTATAACATTTGAAAACTTGAGTTAGTCATTGAAGGCCTAGAAGTAAATATCATACATTATTCTTTTGTTTGAAAACTTGAGTTAAAAATAACCTCCATGTAATCTACTATAGGATGAACAAAAGCATAATGTATGATATTTACTTCTAGGCCTCCAATGACTAATTGGTCAATTGTATCATCGATATTAAACCCTAAAACTACTTCTTCAGTCTTCATAATCATCCTCAATCTGAAAATCAAAAGGTATTGCAATTTCCTCTTGCTTTGGAGAAGGAAGATTTTGCAAGAATTCTTTAGGATCTCAGAATCTATATGATTGAATTTGAGAATGCGAATGTTTAATGCCATTTTCATATTTCTCACCAACTAACCCAAGAACACATATTTTAACTTCAGGAGAAAATTTTCTTGATTTGAAAAAGAAACACAAGTCTTACAAAATTTTCATCAAGCTCACATTCTGATAACGTATCCTTGAATTTATTTAAAATTCCATGAAATGAATGGTTTGCGACAAAACCTGTCATCTTGTATCACCACTAATGATTAATGATTTGGAATATCTATTCTTTGGTTATGGAATCACTTTGAGCTTTGAAGCTTTGGATCTTGAACAATGGAGTTCGCTAGGTGAAAGGTAAAACCTTTTGGTGTCTACTCATTGTTCGCCATAAACAATTAGATTTGAAATTTGATGCCCTTTTCTAAGGAAAATAAAACGTTCTGTCCCCAGTATGGTTGCCACTATGTTAGCACCAGTAATTTGAAAACGTTTTGTCCCCACTATGGTAGCCACTATGTTAGCACCAGTAATTTGAATGCTGTAGGACAAATCACAAAAATGTAACATCAAAACAACTTTAATGTGGGAATCCAGCCCTTCCAATCCAAAAGAGGGCTCCCTCTGTAAAATTTATCTTTGTTGCTCGAAAATCATAAACTACTTATGATTGTACTTGGGTTTTGGAAGAGTGATTGTATTCAATTTAATTAACATCTATTCGGCAATGTATTCAAAAGGTAAACTGGATGGTTGCATCAATTTTTCACACAGTAAACTCAGTGTAAGTTAGGAATATTTACTGGATATTTAAGAATAATAAGTGGATGATGGAAAAATAATGAAAATGTTTAGCAGAACTAAAGAGAAACTCGGTGCAAGTTAGGAATATTTACTGGATATTTAAGAATCATAAGTGGATGATGGAAAAATAATGAAAATGTTTAGCAGAACTAAAGAGAAATTAAGAATTCTTTATTGTGACATTCAGTCAATGAGGAAGAACTAAAGAGCACTCAAGAATTCTTTAGTTTGGCCTTAGATTGCAAAAGCAACCAGAATAATGTACTCAAAAGTAGTGAAACACTTTAACTTAAGGAAGACATCACTAGTATTTAAGCCACAGGAATCCTATGAATGGCCTGCTTAGTATTGATGCTACAGTGCTTTAAAAAAACTTACAATGCTCCAAGAGATCACTAATAATTTTGATCTCAAATAATCCACCTCTAATACTTCAAAATAGAAGTATTTATACAAAATTTATAAATTGTTTACAATAAATGTTGTCTCTAAGATAAGACATTTTTAGACTATAGATGAACTAAAAATCTCTAACCGCTACAGATTAATAGTTTTGGTGGAATGTGCTATGTAAATGTTGGTGCTATAGAAGTGGGAGAAAGTAGGATGTGGACCCAAATTTGAGGCTTTGCTGGCATATTAACTAGCAGATGGAGATATATTTTTAAGTATGGGGGATTTACGCAGTGCATTATATTAGATATCATTTTTTTGGGATTCAACTGCGTTAAGTAAGTCATTCAAACGTATGACCATTTCCATGAGAGGTAGTCGTAACTGACTAATTTCTCATGTTTTCTGAATAGTTCACTTAGCACTCATTGCATCGGGTGATGCTCACAGGGGTGAAGAAGTGGGATTGAAACTAGTGAAATGTGGAGAACGAATCACATAGCATCAATCATCACTTCCGGGGCTTGCACCCGGTAACCAGGACTTCCCAGGAGGTCACCCATCCCAGAACTCCTCTGGCTCAAGCGCGCTTAACTGTGGAGTTTTTCCCACAATCAAGCCCACTTAGCTTGCTACCCCATTTGCAAAACCTTAGCAAGTATTGTGCCTCATGAACCATTCAAGTAGAGATCCCTTGACTCTTTTTGAATTTAAGTATGGGGGATTTACGCAGTGCATTATATTAGATATCATTTTTTTGGGATTCAACTGCGTTAAGTAAGTCATTCAAACGTATGACCATTTCCATGAGAGGTAGTCGTAACTGACTAATTTCTCATGATTTCTGAATAGTTCACTTAGCACTCATTGCATCGGGTGATGCTCACAGGGGTGAAGAAGTGGGATTGAAACTAGTGAAATGTGGAGAACGAATCACATAGCATCAATCATCACTTCCGGGGCTTGCACCCGGTAACCAGGACTTCCCAGGAGGTCACCCATCCCAGAACTCCTCTGGCTCAAGCACGCTTAACTGTGGAGTTTTTCCCACAATCAAACCCACTTAGCTTGCTACCCCATTTGCAAAACCTTAGCAAGTATTGTGCCTCATGAACCATTCAAGTAGAGATCCCTTGACTCTTTTTGAATTTAAGTATGGGGGATTTACGCAGTGCATTATATTAGATATCATTTTTTTTTTGGGATTCAACTGCGTTAAGTAAGTCATTCAAACGTATGACCATTTCCATGAGAGGTAGTCGTAACTGACTAATTTCTCATGATTTCTGAATAGTTCACTTAGCACTCATTGCATCGGGTGATGCTCACAGGGGTGAAGAAGTGGGATTGAAACTAGTGAAATGTGGAGAACGAATCACATAGCATCAATCATCACTTCCGGGGCTTGCACCCGGTAACCAGGACTTCCCAGGAGGTCACCCATCCCAGAACTCCTCTGGCTCAAGCACGCTTAACTGTGGAGTTTTTCCCACAATCAAGCCCACTTAGCTTGCTACCCCATTTGCAAAACCTTAGCAAGTATTGCGCCTCATGAACCATTCAAGTAGAGATCCCTTGACTCTTTTTGAATTTAAGTATGGGGGATTTACGCAGTGCATTATATTAGATATCATTTTTTTTTGGGATTCAACTGCGTTAAGTAAGTCATTCAAACGTATGACCATTTCCATGAGAGGTAGTCGTAACTGACTAATTTCTCATGATTTCTGAATAGTTCACTTAGCACTCATTGCATCGGGTGATGCTCACAGGGGTGAAGAAGTGGGATTGAAACTAGTGAAATGTGGAGAACGAATCACATAGCATCAATCATCACTTCCGGGGCTTGCAACCGGTAACCAGGACTTCCCAGGAGGTCACCCATCCCAGAACTCCTCTGGCTCAAGCGCGCTTAACTGTGGAGTTTTTCCCACAATCAAGCCCACTTTGTTTTTTCTTAGTAGTGGGAGCATGTAGGATGTGGGCCCAAATTTGAGGCTGTGCTCGCAGATTAACTAGCAAATGGAGACGTATTCTTAGTAATCCACTCAACTGCTTACTGAAGATTTCCCTCATTGATGTTTGATCCTGTGACTACCCTACTATTTTATCATCCATTACTATCACAAAATATTTTGGAATATATATATATATATATATATATATATATATATATATATATATATATATATATATATATATTTGAATAGTATTTCTAAAATATTTTAAATGAAATTTATAATCAAATTTCTAAAAAACCATGTGTGGTTTCCAATCAGTGGTTTTTTTTTCTCTTTCCATGAATTAGCAACACCAAAACCATGTGTACTTTTGTTTCTATTACTCCTTTTGTAAATTCATTTTATCTATATGTAAATTTCTTTTGCCCTTGTAGAATACTGGATGGTTTTGTAAAACCATGGGTTGATTTGTATGGTTGGAAGAGTATTCTCACTTGACTCTTTTACTTTCACCTGCAATATGATTTTACACATGTAAATTGATTTCACAGTGTGTATACATTTACATGAATGTTATATTTTCTCTCTTGTACATTAATTTCATTTGAAATTTTCACTTTTATTTTTTATTCATGCGTCATTGTAAAACCATTTTACCTTTGAATCTCATTCCACAACCTTAGTCTCATATCACTGTAAAACCATTTTACCTTTGAATCCCATTCCACAACCTTAGTCTCATATTTCCTTTAGCTATATAATTTTACCTCAAGTATGGTTTCACCATAGCTCTGAAATATTACCGCATTCTCATATCTCTCTATTTCACTTCAAATTAATCCATTCTATATTCCCATAACATTTATAAGATTCAAAACCAAAACAGTTAATGGTTTATCAGACCACTTTAAAGTGGTAGGTCGTATTATTTTACAGGACGCGGTATAACGTAGGGCTGCCACATAGAAAAAAGGTGGGCTGGGAAAATTGGTAAGCTTGCCTGATTTTGGGATGTTAAGTGTTGGATGAGTTTAGCATGCAATATGGAATTTTAACTGTTCATTCATTTAGGCAAATAAAATTGAAGGGGGTTTAATTCTTAGTGAGGGGTGGGCCATTGGTTGACTTTGGAGGGGGAAGAGGTAGTATAGGCTTGCGGGGATAAATTAATATAAAGTCCAAAACTTTATATTAGGGGGATTATATATATATATATATATATATATATATATATATATATATATATATTATTTTATGGGATTTCTCCCACATTCACAAGGGAACATTTTTCACGATGGTTTATTTTAAGGCTACCAACTTGTTCTTGGTGTTAGGTGTGCTAGGATTAGGTACTGTGAATGCAGGTCGCATGGAGATGGAGCAGGAACTAAGCTTTCGAGCTTATTTTTCATGAAAATTTCAATAAAATCCAAGGCTTTAAAAACAGAAGCTCTACAATATATAACGTTTTTGTCACACAAACCTATTCTTAATGATTTGAAAGTAGGTATTTGACTATTGCTGGGATAATATTAAGATGAATCGGTAATGAAAGTGGGTGATAAAGAGGGAATTTGACTAAAGGATGATGAAACATGGAGACGAAGTGGGGCGAGTCAGCAAGTCAAAAGCTTCATCATGAAAGCAAAAAATAATATGTGAATCATCAGATTTCCTATAATTATAGGACCCTAACATCGGATCCAGCTTGGGGATGGCAGTCTCTTTGGAGGTCCCAAGAACCATAGATCTCTAAGTTTATAGACCAATGCCTTCTCCATTGGGCTCTTCCCAAATCTGCAACTTTTTCTACCAATTCGCAAACTGAAATCAAAACCACTCTACATACTGAACGTTGAACTACACACTGAAATGAAAGTTGAGAAGAAAACTGAATTTGAAACTAGAAAAAATGCTCAGAGTCCTCAACTTATTTTCACCCTGTTACCTATCCTATATTGTTGAAAATGAGGATGACTTAAATAATACATAAATGCCAATGAAGCTAGTAGGTGTAGATACAAATGGACTGCTTGACTGATTGTTAGTAAACTCAAAAATATAATTTGATCATGTGTCCACATAATCAAAGCTATGATATATAATGGCAATTGCTGATGTATTTGGTCCTTATAGAGAAAACATGTTTGAAAACTTGCACTGAAAAGTACCTCCATGTAATCTGATATACGATCAACAAAAGCATAATGTATGATATTTGCTTCTACACCTTCAATGACTAATTGATCAGTTGTATCCTCAAAATTAAACCCTGAAACTACTTCTTCAAGTTTCTACTTAAAGCATAATCATCCTCAATCTCCAAATAAAAAGGTAGTACAATTTCCTCTTGCTTTGGAGAAGGAAGATTTTCTAAGAATTCTTTAGGATCTCGGAAATTATATGATTGAATTTGACAATGCAAAAGTTTAATGCCATTTTCATATTTCTCAGCAACTAATGCAAGAAAACATATTTTAACTTCAGGAGAAAATTTTCTTTAGCTGAAAAATAAACACAGCTCGTAAAAAATATTCATCAAGATGAAATTCTGATAACCCATCCCTGAATTCATTTAAAATTTCATTAAATGAAGGGTTTGCCACAAACCCTGATAACCCATCCCTGAATTCATTTAAAATTTCATTAAATGAAGGGTTTGCCACAAACCCTGTCATCCTGTACCACCACTAATGCTTTGGAATATGGATTCTTTGGCTATGAAATTGCTTTCAACTTTGAAGCTCTAGATCTTGAATAATGGAGTCGCCAGGGGAAAGGTAAAACCTTCTGGTGTAAAATTGATGTTCACCATCAACAATCAGATATGAGATTTGATGCACTTTTCTGAGGAAGATAAAACATTCTATCCCAAGTATAGTCTGTCACACCTCTATTATTATATACATAAAAAAAAAATTTCTTGTCATATGTTAAACCCATCTTAGCATTATACACATCATGTTTTATCATATATTATATTCACCTTGGCATTAACACGTTATGGTTTCGGCCTTTACAACTGCACTTTGTAATTGAAATTCGTATGCATTCAACCATCATATGTTATCAAGGAATAGTCAACTATATTTGTCATGTTTTAATACTCACACACTATGTATAGTGGTCGGCTACATTCGTTATGTTTCCAATGCTCATGCACCATGTGTAAAGGTATGTCTACTCGCGGAGTTTATATAGATGTAGACTTATGAGATAGGGTCTTGCCACGGCTTTTATCAACGGATACTTGCATTAACACTTGTATTAACATGACATGGCCTGTGATGGTCCGGTCACAGTGCTCACAACCACCGCTGCACTTTCGTCTTTAAGACACCAGTCCGGAGAGGGTTATGTGGCGGTCTCTGGCTTCTCCAGCCATGTGACACCTTGGGCGCGGGGATCTCGGTATTGACGATCTCCATTCCCGCCTTAACTCCATGGTCCAGATCTAATCCTGCAATCCAACGGTTGTTATGTGGTCAAGGGTTTAAGGGAATACTTATACCCCCTCCTACGCTTCCGGGTTCATTTACCTGCTCACTTCTACTCGGCTACGGCTCTGTATACCCGCCTGGGGTCTCTTCTACCGGCAACACCACTCTGCTTAGCGAATGTTCAGAAGTTATTCAAACCCGTCCTCTGACCTTTACAGGTATGAATCTCAGCCTTTAGTTGTATTGGGTTAAACAATTTACTATGTCCTCTTAATTTCGCAGAGAATATCAGATTGTTTTCATTAACGCTTGGTCTTCTGCTGTTATGGTTTCAGTCGGCGCACGCATGCTCTTCCATGGAGCAAAGCTGGCCTCATACGACGGCTCAACCTTCAGGGTTACAGGTAGTGAATCTCGACACAGTTGTCTGTTCTTCAAACTCAGAAATCCTTAGATTTTAAGTCATGGTATTCGGTATTGCAGGCCTCCGCACCAACGCGGGCCTTCTTGTGTTATTTGCCGAGGTACTCTCTGTCGAGAACCCTCATGGTTGCCTCCTCATGTCCTTAGGTTATTTGACAGCGCACTGTGGATAACTGATTGTTTCCAAAGGCTTTTGTTCTGCTCCGATGTTCATGATTTATATTTTGTTACAGAGCTATGCCTTCCGGCAAGACTTATCTGAGTTAATAGATGCATATATTTGTTATAATTTCTAGTTGCGGGTTGAGCCTCCGCGCTCAAACCCTGCAATTGATTCACTGTAGCTTATACTTGCCATGAATCTAATTTCTTTCATTCCAGGGTTACCTCCCTATGTTATTCGTATTTGCACTTGTGGCTGAGGAGATAGCCAAGTTATTCCTCGGGTTATGTATAGACAGAGTATTGAACTTATATAATCTCATAGCAATGTTGTTTTGTTAATAGATGTTACTCTGTTCTCGGTTTGATTAATATCATTGTTGATCATGGGGTTTAACTGTTACAGCTGGGGTTACATGTTTCAAAGAACAGCGACCCCTTATTATTCTTATGCTACCAGAATTTACAGTCTTCTCTGTGTAGTCATGGTTTGGTACCGGTTACATCACATGCATCCCAATATTGTCGTTTTACTGTTCTTTCACTCTCCAAAGAATTTTACGCACAGTTTTTATGGTTATTCCGTGTTTGACCCATTTGGTTGCATGCACAGATTTGCATATGGTTTAGTAATCTTTTCGAAGTTATACAGAATAGTTATCTACATGACTGTATTCCTTTGGTTATAATCTCATGTACAGGTGTATATACTACTTGCATCTTTATCACAGATATATATATACATGGAATGTAAATGCAACAGAATGCCCTTACATATTTGCATACACGGGACTTATAAGGAATATGTGTTTCTTTTCTGTATTTAATTACGAACTAGCTACTTACTGCTATTCGCTAATGTTTTCACCTCTGTTCACAGCCAAAGGATATTGGCATAATCCTGCTTCTGTTATACAGTTTTATCGATACCCTCTAGTTATTTAAACATCTGCATGTTCTTTTCACGACATGCTCTTATTCAGTGTCAGTAGGGTTTTGAGATTCTTTTATCGATGATATCAATCATTTATCGACGGACCTGGTTTTCAGAGGTTCTAACCCTCGTATTCGGTCAATTTATCTTTGTAAGGTTTTAGTTCCTTTCAAGCAATTAGTATTATGTTTACTGTTAACAGAGTTCCGTATTCAACCCGTGAGGGTATTTCGACTCTGTCAACTAATACCGAACCTTGATAATTTCTTTCCTGTTCTATTACCCTAATGTATTGGATATTCTGCAGTGGCTCTCTTTTGCTAATGACATACTACCATACAGAGGAGAACCGCATCTGCATAATCATATTTAAGCTACAGCTTCTAAGGAAATATAATGCGTATTTCCTATTTGATTCTCTTAGTAATTAATGCATGTACATTTACTGTTCAGTGGCTTTACAGTTTTGAGACCGTACCTGGTTCGCCCGAATTGGGAATGGTTCTCAAACAAATAAGTCACCTGAACTTTAGTTCTGCTCATCCACCCAGCCATGAGACCCATCACTCAGATGGAATTCCCCCCCCGAGCCATCCTGCAGGCCTTCAGCCCTCAACAGGTTTTGTGCACCTCTGTGCCAGGTTATCTGATCCTCATCAGACTTAACCCCTTCATTCTTTCTTTTCTCTTCTTGTTCTTGGAAAAGATTTTCTTTCTCTTCTGTCTGTCTCTACAGCACAGAAACCCCTCAGCCAGGACTTTTCCTGCTTTAGAGGGTAGTTCCATCAGTTATCACAACTGATCATTTTCTTTAAATTTCACCTCTTAGAGGCTGCCAGCAATTCCAAGAAATATTTAAATTACTTAATTAAAATAGTTTGTCACAATTTTGTTTAAACATAATAACAACGGATTACTGTCTTTTACCATAGTAAACTTTTCAAATTTACATGTCCTGGGGTTATTACATCTCCCCCTCCTGAGATTGGACATCGTCCCGATGTCTGTCTCCATTAAACAAATTTGGGTAAGCTTCTCTAAGGAGTTCCTCATCCTCCCAAGTAGCCTCTTCTGGTCCATAGTGCTGCCACTGCACTTTAGCATGGGAAATAACCCGTTTCCGCAGCTGCACTTCTCTCCGGTCTAGAATGGTCAGTGGTTCGACCAGAACCTCGCCTTCCGGCTCGACCTGTAATCAGCAATAAATTCAATTATTTTTCAGCTTAGAAACAGTGCTCATCTATAATGACCAGATTAATCCTTACCCGAATATTCTGCCATTGAATCACATGTTTAGGATCGTAAACATATTGCTTTAATACAGATACGTGAAACACATTGTGAATCCTAATATGGCTTGGTAGGGCAAGTTGGTAAGCCACCGGCCCCACTTTTGCCAAGATCTGAAAAGGTCCAAAGTAGCGAGGTGCTAGTTTGGCACATCCGCTCCACTGCAAGGTACTCCTTCTTGGTTGGATTCTTACAAATACATGATCCCCAACCTGAAATTCCTTGAATCTTCTCTTTCGATCAGCGAAACTTTTCTGTCTATCCTGAGCGGCTTTTAAGTTGGCACGCACCCTCTTTACCGTATCCTCCATTTCTTTGAGCATATCGGGACCAATTCGCAACTTGTCCTCCAGTCCACCCCAGCTTGCGGGTGTGCGGCACTTCCGCCCGTACATAACCTCAAAAGGACTCATCCGAGTTGAGGAGTGATACCCATTGTTATAGGCGAATTCGACTAGGTGGAGGTAATCCTCCCACTGGGTTGGCTTCATCATAATGCAGGCTCTCAGCATGTCCTCCACAACCTGATTTACCCGTTCAGTTTGGCCGTCTGTTTGGGGATGATAAGCAGTGCTAAAGTTAAGCTGGGTTCCCATCTCTGCAAACAATGTCCTCCAAAAGGTTGATGTAAACTTGACATCCCGGTCGAAGATAATCACCTTCGGAAGTCCATGCAATTTGAAAACATTTTGCATGAAAATATGAGCAATTTGCACAGCTTTATATGTTGATTGCACAGGTATGAAGTGTGCTGCCTTGCTCAGCTTATCCACTACTACCATAATGGAATCATTATTTTTCTTTGTTTTAGGTAGTCCAGTTATAAAATCCATGGAGATAGTCTCCCATTTCCATTCCGGAATGGGTAGGGGTTGTAACAGCCCCGCTGGATGCAAATGTTCCGCCTTAATCTGTTGACACTCTAGACATCTTGTTAGATACTCAGCTATCTCCTTCTTCATTTTTGGCCAATAGTATTCTTTGCGAAGAGCGGTGACCATTTTCTGGTAGCCCGGATGCCCGGTATAATGGCTGGTATGAAACTCATCCAAAATCAGTTTCTTGACATTATCTTCATTGGGTACATACAACTTATCGTTAAAATACAGCATTCCGGCATCATCCAGCCCATGCCCCTGTTGTGATTCTTTACCAGGAAGTTGCTGTATTCGCTGTTTAATTTGCTGGTACACAGCATCACATTCGGCTGCTGTTTTTATCCTTTCCAATAAAGTATTCTGCCATTTACTAACTGAAATTTTGCACAAGCATTGTACCTTTCGACTTAATGCATCAGCCACTCGGTTCTCCTTTCCCTTTAAATGCTTAATTTCAAAGTCGAATCCACTTAAGAAGTCAGCCCAACGAGCTTGCCTTGTGTTTAAAGTGGGTTGACTGAAATAGTTTGTTAGGCTGTGATGGTCTGTTAGTAACAGAAATTTTCTGCCCAAAAGGTAGTGCCACCACATTTTCAGGGCATGAATGACAGCAGCCAATTCCAAGTCGTAGGCAGGGTATTTCTGCTCATGTTCTTTCAGCTTTCTAGATTCATAAGCAATGACTCTTCCTTCTTGATCAGCACCCCTCCCACACCTTCCTTACTTGCATCCGTGCAAACTACATAATCCTTATTAGGATCAGCTATACTTAATACAGGTGCGGTCGTAAGTAAGTGCTTGAGCTGTTTAAAGCTCTGCTGGCATTCTGAGGTCCACTTGAATACTTTTCCCTTCTTTTGCAAAGAGGTGATAGGGTATGCTACCCTCGAAAAGCCTTCAACAAATCTTCTATAATAACCCGATAACCCCATAAAGGACCGAATATCCGCCACGTCCTTTGGTATAGGCCACTCCATTATGGTTCTGATCTTCTCGGGGTCCACTGCGATTCCTTCCTTGGTGATCACATGGCCCAAATATTGTATCTCCTCCTTGTAAAAATCACATTTACTAAACTTTGCATATAATTGATGTTCCCGCAAGGTTTGCAACACCAATCTAAGGTGTTCCTCGTGCTCTTTTCTCGATCTGCTGTAAATCAGAATATCATCTATGAATATCAGCACAAATTTGTCTAAAAACCGATGAAACACACTGTTCATCAAACACATGAAAGTAGCAGGTGCATTGGTCAGTCCAAAAGGTAGCACCACGAATTCATAATGCCCATACCGCGTTCTAAAGGCGGTCTTAGCGATATCTTCCTCTTTTATTCTGATATGATGATAACCAGATCGCAGGTCAATTTTAGAGAACACCGTTGCTCCCTTCACCTGATCAAAAAGTTCGTCAATCCTAGGCAAAGGATATTTGTATTTGATCGTGAGCTTATTCAGCTGACGATAATCAATGCACATTCGAAAGGTTCCATCTTTCTTTTTGACGAACAGCACTGGGGCTCCCGAGGGTGATACGCTGGGACGGATGTAATTTTTATCCAACAGCTCCTGCAATTGCATCTTCAATTCTGTTAGTTCTGGCACACTCATACGGTAGGGTGCCCGTGACACCGGTGCTGCCCCTGGAATCAGTTCAATAGTAAAATCTACATCCCTTTTTGGTGGTAATCCCAGCACTTCCTCGGGAAAAACATCTGCAAACTCCTGTACTATCGGAATGCTACCCAGCATAGCAGTTTTATCCTTTTGATTTGCGTACCCCACCTGAATAGCGTAGATTTGACATTTCTTTTTGATGCACTTAGCTAGCTGAGCTGCTGTAATAGGTCGAATCTGCACAGGGTGTCTGATTCCTTGTAACTCTCGCTGTTCTCCAAGGTCATCCTTGTAATAGATGGTCTTGGTTTTGCAGTTCACTAAGGACCAATGTTTCTCCAGCCAGTCCATCCCAATCAAAATATCATAGGAACCCAATGGCAATACATTCAGATCCGCCACTATTGACTGTCTAGCTATGGCTAAGGAGCAGTTATTTACTTTGGACAAGACTCGTCTCTTGGCTCCTGTAGCTAGTTGGACCAACCACGGATTCTTGAACTTTTCAGCTTGCAGTTTACACTGTTCTACTACTTTCGGGCTAATATAACTTAAAGTAGCCCCTGGATCTATAAGAACAACTATGGAAAAGTTAGAGATTTTACCTTCGAATTCAATCATAGATGGCTGGTACTCCGCTTGTCTGTCCTCCAGTGCCGCGTTGATTCTGGGTACACTACGTGCCACGTCCCCAACAGTCGATGCCGCATGAATCTGGGATATCTGGTCTGTCCCCTTCCTTTGTGGGCAGTTCTTAACATAGTGAGGTCCTCCACAACCCCAGCATTGCACTGGCGGTCTGGTCATCCCCTCACCTTCTGGTCTAACAGACTGCTCGTTTGCTTTGGATTCGCTCATTGGTCTGGACCGGGGCGCATTCCTTGCAACAGGTCTGTTGTTTAGTCCTTTACCAGCACCCTTGTTCCCACTGCTGCGACTTCCTTTGCTGCTCCCAACCATCCGACCACTTCTTTTCTCATTCCACCTTTTGCTTGAAGTGTCCCCCTTCTGTTTGCTCTGCTGGTAGCAGATTCTCGCCTTACGGATGGCCTCATCCATGGTTCTAGGATTGTCAAATTCAATCCTTTCCCTTATATATGAAGGTAAACTGCTCACAAACCTTTGGACCTTGGCTTTCTCCTCCTTGATGTAAGGTACGTAACGTAGCAGCGAGGTGAAACGGTTAATGAACTCGTCCATGGTCTACTGTCCTAGTCTTAGGTCATGAAATTCCCTGGCTTTTTCATCATAGAAGCGCTCAGTCAGGTACCTTTCCTTAAAATATTTCTGGAACTTTTCCCATGTAATGGTCCGTTCGCTGACCCCCTTGACAATCTTGATTTCCTCCCACCACAAGGTTGCTTTACCTTGTAACTGGAAGATTGCCAATCTTGCCTTCAGATTGTGGTCATACTCATACAACTGAAAGTACTTATTCATATTGATCAACCAGGCTTCTGCAGCTTCCTCCTGTTCACCATCGAAATGTGGGGGTTTAATCTTTCAGAATTCTCCCTGCAGTTCCATTTTCTGACGTTTTGAAGTTTGCTGCTGAGGTGCATTATCAGAGTGATCTTCCTTGTCTTCAGAGTTTTCTGGTTCCATTTGATAGTCTTGCTCTTCTGTCGCCCTCTGCTGTTCTGCACTGGTGTTAGACAGGGGTGGGTTCTGCCTGTCCGACAGACTCTTCAGAATCTTTTCCTGTTCGACTGTTAAACGTGCGTTGTCCTCTCGCAACCGCGCCATCTCATTCTTCAACTCCTGGACAGTTTCCAGGATTGCAAGGTTGGTACTCCGTGATTCTGCACCCAATTGCACCCACAGCTCTGCATTCTCTCGAGGGTTACTGCCGGGTCCCTGCATTTTGTCTCTTTTCTGGTTTAGCTGCTAGCTGTTGCAATTCTGGTTCATTCCAAATAAACAGAACACAGTTAAGCACATTGTTAGCTTGCATATGTTTGCTTGGTGTACCCTTCTGCATACTGAAATATGTTCTTGCTGAGGCCACAGTGTCAAAACTGAGCTCTGATACCAATTTGTCACACCTCTATTATTATATACATAAAAAAAAAAAATTCTTGTCATATGTTAAACCCATCTTAGCATTATACACATCATGTTTTATCATATATTATATTCACCTTGGCATTAACACGTTATGGTTTCGGCCTTTACAACTGCACTTTGTAATTGAAATTCGTATGCATTCAACCATCATATGTTATCAAGGAATAGTCAACTATATTTGTCATGTTTTAATACTCACACACTATGTATAGTGGTCGGCTACATTCGTTATGTTTCCAATGCTCATGCACCATGTGTAAAGGTATGTCTACCCGCGGAGTTTATATAGATGTAGACTTATGAGATAGGGTCTTGCCACGGCTTTTATCAACGGATACTTGCATTAACACTTGTATTAACATGACATGGCCTATGATGGTCCGGTCACAGTGCTCACAACCACCGCTGCACTTTCGTCTTTAAGACAACAGTCCGGAGAGGGTTATGTGGCGGTCTCTCGCTTCTCCAGCCATGTGACACCTTGGGCGTGGGGATCTCGGTATTGACGATCTCCATTTCCACCTTAACTCCATGGTCCAGATCTAATCCTGCAATCCAACGGTTGTTATGTGGTAAAGGGTTTAAGGGAATACTTATACCCCCTCCTACGCTTCCGACTTCATTTACCTGCTCACTTCTACTCGGCTCCGGCTCTGTATACCCGCCTGGGGTCTCTTCTACCGGCAACACCACTCTGCTCAGCGAATGTTCAGAAGTTATTCAAACCCGTCCTCTGACCTTTACAGGTATGAATCTCAGCCTTTAGTTGTATTGGGTTAAACAATTTACTATGTCCTCTTAATTTCGCAGAGAATATCAGATTGTTTTCATTAACGCTTGGTCTTCTGCTGTTATGGTTTCAGTCGGCGCACGCATGCTCTTCCATGGAGCAAAGCTGGCCTCATACGACGGCTCAACCTTCAGGGTTACAGGTAGTGAATCTCGACACAGTTGTTTGTTCTTCAATCTCAGAAATCCTTAGATTTTAAGTCATGGTATTCGGTATTGCAGGCCTCCGCACCAACGCGGGCCTTCTTGTGTTATTTGCCGAGGTACTCTCTGTCGAGAACCCTCATGGTTGCCTCCTCATGTCCTTAGGTTATTTGACAGCGCACTGTGGATAACTGATTGTTTCCAAAGGCTTTTGTTCTGCTCCGATGTTCATGATTTATATTTTGTTACAGAGCTATGCCTTCCAGCAAGACTTATCTGAGTTAATAGATGCATATATTTGTTATAATTTCTAGTTGCGGGTTGAGCCTCCGCGCTCAAACCCTGCAACCGATTCACTGTAGCTTATACTTGCCATGAATCTAATTTCTTTCATTCCAGGGTTACCTCCCTATGTTATTCGTATTTGCACTTGTGGCTGAGGAGATAGCCAAGTTATTCCTCGGGTTATGTATAGACAGAGTATTGAACTTATATAATCTCATAGCAATGTTGTTTTGTTAATAGATGTTACTCTGTTCTCGGTTTGATTAATATCATTGTTGATCATAGGGTTTACCTGTTACAGCTGGGGTTACATGTTTCAAAGAACAGCGACCCCTTATTATTCTTATGCTACCTGAATTTACAGTCTTCTCTGTGTAGTCATGGTTTGGTACCGGTTACATCACATGCATCCCGATATTGTCGTTTTACTGTTCTTTCACTCTCCAAAGAATTTTACGCATAGTTTTTATGGTTATTCCGTGTTTGACCCATTTGGTTGCATTCACAGATCTGCATATGGTTTAGTAATCTTTTCGAAGTTATACGGAATAGTTATCTACATGACTGTATTCCTTTGGTTATAATCTCATGTACAGATGTATATACTACTTGCATCTTTATCACAGATATATATATACATGGAATGTAAATGCAACAGAATGCCCTTACATATTTGCATACACGGGACTTATAAGGAATATGTGTTTTTTTTTTGTATTTAATTACGAACTATCTACTTACTGCTATTCGCTAATGTTTTCACCTCTGTTCACAGCCAAAGGATATTGGCATAATCCTGCTTCTGTTATACAGTTTTATCGATACCTTCTAGTTATTTAAACATCTGCATGTTCTTTTCACGACATGCTCTTATTCAGTGTTAGTAGGGTTTTGAGATTCTTTTATCGATGATATCAATCATTTATCGACGGACCTGGTTTTCAGAGGTTCTAACCCTCGTATTCGGTCAATTTATCTTTGTAAGGTTTTAGTTCCTTTCAAGCAATTAGTATTATGTTTACTGTTAACAGAGTTCCGTATTCAACCCGTGAGGGTATTTCGACTCTGTCAACTAATACCGAACCTTGATAATTTATTTCCTGTTCTATTACCCTAATGTATTGGATATTCTGCAGTGGCTCTCTTTTGCTAATGACATACTACCATACAGACGAGAACCGCATCTGCATAATCATATTTAAGCTACAGCTTCTAAGGAAATATAATGTCTATTTCCTATTTGATTCTCTTAGTAATTAATGCATGTACATTTACTGTTCAGTGGCTTTACAGTTTTGAGACTGTACCTGGTTCGCCCGAATTGGGAATGGTTCTCAAACAAATAAGTCACCTGAACTTTAGTTCTGCTCGTCCACCCAGCCATGAGACCCATCACTCAGATGGAATTCTCCCCCCGAGCCATCCTGCAGGCCTTCAGCCCTCAACAGGTTTTGTGCACCTCTGTGCCAGGTTATCTAATCCTCATCAGACTTAACCCCTTCATTCTTTCTTTTCTCTTCTTGTTCTTGGAAAATATTTTCTTTCTCTTCTGTCTGTCTCTACAGCACAGAAACCCCTCAGCCAGGACTTTTCCTGCTTTAGAGGGTAGTTCCATCAGTTATCACAACTGATCATTTTCTTTAAATTTCACCTCTTAGAGGCTGCCAGCAATTCCAAGAAATATTTAAATTACTTAATTAAAATAGTTTGTCACAGTTTTGTTAAAACATAACAACAACTGATTACTGTCTTTTACCATAGTAAACTTTTCAAATTTACATGTCCTGGGGTTATTACATAGTCGCTATTATGTTACCACCCTGTAATTTGAAGGTTGTCAGAAAAATTACAAGAATATAACATCAAAGCAACTTCGGGATGGAAATCTAGCCCTTCCTATCCTAGAGAGGGCTCTCTCTATAAAATTTACCTTTGTTGCTTGAAAATATTAGACTAGCTATGGTTGTACATGGGTTTTGGAAGATTGATTGGCAACTTCGGGATGGAAATCTAGCCCTTCCTATCATAGAGAGGGCTCTCTCTGTAGAATTTACCTTTGTTGCTTGAAAATATTAGACTAGTTATGGTTGTACATGGGTTTTGGAATACTGATTGTATTCAATTTAATCAGCATCTATTGGGCAATGGAGTCAAAAGGTAAACTGGATGGTTGCATCAATTTTTAGAAGAGTAAACTTAGGGCAAGTTAGGAATATTAACTAGATCTTTCATAATAATAAGTGGATGATGGAAGCCCCACGGGGGTATGTGAGTTACTAGTCACAATGGACTGAAGTTCGTTAGAAAGGAGGGCTCCATACTGAAGGTCATGAGTTCAAATCCCCCAGACTTACCTTGGAGTTGTATAGAGGGGCTAGCGTAGTTCCCAGTGGTTATAGATGTAGCGGTCAGAATTGACCCCATGTAACACTAGTCGCGAGGCTACCCCTGTTGCCAATTCAATTGTAATAAAAAAAGTGGATGATGGAAAAACAATGAAAACCTTTAGCATAATTAAAGAGAAATTAAAACTTCTTTAGTGTGGCGTTCAGTCAATGAGGCAGAACTAAAAAAAAGTCAAGAATTCTTTAGTGAGGCCTTCAGTAGAAAACATACAAATTGCAAAAGAAACCACGATAATGTACTCAAAAGTAAATCATATTCATTTTTCAATTTGGAATTTAGCTGATTACAATGAAGAGATTACATTGAAACACTTTAACATAAGAAAAACATCACCAATATTTAAGCCAAAACAATCCTATGAATCGTCTCCTTAGTATTGGTGCTCGCTTTAAAAAAACTTATAATTCTCCAATAGATCACTAATGTTTCTAATCTCAAATAAAAGCATAAGTATTTAGAAAAAATTTACAAATTGTTTACAATAAATGTTGTTTGTAACAAACAAGACATTTTAATACTATAAATGAACTAAAAAGCTCTAACTACTACAAATTAATAGTTCTGCTGGAATGTGTTGTGCAAATGTTGTTGTTGTGGAAGTGTGTGTAGGATGTGCACTCAAATTTGTGGCTATAGTGGCAGTTGAACTAGTAGATGCAGATCTATCTCTCTTTCTCTTATTAATTCACTCAACTGCTTGTTGATCCTCTCAGTTGATAATCTGAGACTTCCACCATTGATGGTTGATCCTGTGACTGCCCTGCTGTTTTATCATCCATTAGTGTCACAAAATATTTTGGAAAATATGTAATAGTATATATATTTGAATAATGTTTCCAAGATATTTTAAATGAAATTTATAATTAAATTTCAACAAAACCATCTGTTGTTTCCAATCTGTGGTTTTTTTTCTCTTTCTATGAATTCACAAAACCAAAACCATGTGTAGTTTTGTTTCTATTACTCCCTCCTCTAAATACATTTTATCCGTATGTAAATTCCTTTTACCCTTGTAGTATACCTGGATGGTTTTGCAAAACCATGGTTTGATTTGTATGCTTGGAAGAGTATTCTCACTTTACTCTTTTACATTCACCTACAACATGATTTTACACATGTAAATTGATTTCACCATGCCTGTAAATTGATTTCACCTTAATCTTATATCATGAAATGCATTTACATGATTTCTATCATTTCTCTCATGTACATTAATTTCATGTGAAATTTTCACTTTTATTTTCTCTGATAAATTCATGGAATCCATGAATTTTATTTCATGTGTCACTGTAAAACCATTTTACCTTTGGATTTAATTCCACAAACTTAGTCTCATATTCCGTGTAGCTATATAATTTTACATCAAGTATGATTTTACCCGTAGCTCTAAAATGTTATTACATTCTCATATCTCTGTATTTCACTTGGAATTAATCCACTCTATATTCCCGTAACATTTATAAGATTCAAAACCACCACTTTAAATTGGTAGGTGGTTTTATTTTAGAGGAGATGATATAACATGGGGTTGCCACGTAGAAAAAAGGTGGGTGAGAGAAACAACTAATCTCGCATGCTTTGGGGATGTTAAGTGTTGGATGAGCTGAGCGTGCGATATGGAATTTTAACCGTTCATTTATTTTTATGAATCTCGAGGGAAATAAAAATGAAGGGGGTTTAATTCTTAGTGTGGGTCGGTCACTGGTTGACTTTGTAGCGGGAAGAGGTACAAAAAAGGCGTGGTTGACTTTCAGGGGGAAGAGGTAGTATAAACTTGCAGGGAGACATTAATATAAAGTCCAAAACTTTATATTAATAGGGTTTTGTGAATTGAGGAGTAAAAATATAGATTATATATATATTTACTATATGGGATTTATTCCACATTCATAAGGGAACATTTTTCATGATGGTTTATATAAGCCCATAGACACATTGTGTTTCGACAAAATAAGCCCAAGGCTACCCACTTGTGTTTGGTATTAGGTGTGATAGGCTTATGTATTGCGAATGAAGGTCACATGGAGATGGAGCAGGAGTTAAGCTTTCGGTCTTACTTTTTATGCAAATTTCTATAAAATCCAAGGCTTTAAAACCAGAAACTCTGCAATATATAACCTTTTTGTCACAGAAACCCATTCTTAATGATTTTAAAGGAGGTATTCAGCTTATTCTGGGGTAATATTCAGATGAATTAACAAGGAAAGTGGGTGATAAAGCAATAAGATGAGTAAAGGATGATGAAACATGGAGAGGAAGCGGGGAAAGTCAGCAAGCCAAAATCTTCATAATGAGAACAACAAATAATATTTGAATCATCAGATTTACTATAATTATAGGATGCTAACATCGGCTCCAGCTTGGGGATGGAATTTTCTCTGGAGGTGCCAGGAACTGTAGATGTCTATGTTTATAAAACAGTTCCTTCTCCATTTGGTTGTTCCCAAATCTTCAACTTGTTCTGCCAATTCTCAAACTACAACTAAAAGCACTCTGCATACTGAACATTGAACTACACACTGAACTGACAGTTGAGAAGAAAACTGAACTTGAAACTAAAAAAAAGTCTCAGAGTCCTGAGCTTATTTTTACCCTGTTACCTACCCTATATTGTTGAAAATTAGGTTGACTTAAATAATACAGAAATGCCAATGAATCCAGTTAAGAATCCGCAAAACCAAATGGACTGCTTGATTGATTGTCAATAAACTTAGAAGTATAATTCGATCATGTGCCCACATAATCGAAGTTGTGATATATAATGGAAACTACTGATGTATTTGGTCCTTATAGAGAAAACATGTTTGGAAACTTAAGCTGAAAAGATCCTCCATGTAATATAATATAGGATCAACAAAAGGAAAATATGATATTTTCTTCTAAACCTTCGATGACTAGTTGATCAGCGGTACTAGGATCTTGCTACAAATTTTCAATGAGTGCCCCACTACTTGGCCATTCTTCCATTCATCCCTTATTTCATTTATCCAATCTGGTTGGATAATAGAAATGGCACAAAGAAATGCTTCCACATCCTCATCCTTTCTTTAGAGTGCATCTGCAACAACAATTTTCTGCCCTTTTTTTGTAGATGATTTAAAAGACATAACCAAACATCTTTGTGACCTATTTTTGTTGCTCTTCTAAAGATAATATTTGTTATAAAAAGTATTTAAGACTATCATGATCCATTTTTACATTAAAGTGCCTTCCCATCTAGTAAGGTTGTCATTACTTAAGTGCATGTAGTAATGCTAACATTTCCTTCTCATAAATAGCTTTGTGTAAATACTTTGCCTTGATTAGACGAATTTGAAAAGAAATGGTTCTTCCTTCTTGCATTAAAACAACACCAATTCCATTGTTGGAAATAATACTAAGAGGGGGGGTGAATCAGTATTATCTAATCAATAATACTTTTTCATTTTCATACTCAGATTCATATATGCTACTTCAGTTAAGTATACCCACGTATATACGCGACTGTGTCTATTGCAACTAGCGTATAACCATTAAACTCATGATTCAGTTATGTGATCTTCAATGGATGCATCAGAACATTATTAGCCATACTAACAGTCAACAGTAGCAGTAAAACAGATATATCAACACACATAAGCAACACACATGAACACCATGATATAAGGTGGAAACCCAATGTGGGTGAAAACCACCTGCTGTAATTCGTTTCTATCTTCCTTTATTAAGAAACTTCTTTTACAATGTACTAGTGTAGTCCTTTACCAGCAGGCAGGCTACAACATGTAGAAGGCTACAACATTCTCTCGTTCTCTAGACTCTCCTGGAAGGGAGCTCCAACCCCCTTTGCTCTTGTACTAGCTAAGATACTAGTACGTAGGTGCCGACCTACAAACTTCTCTCCTCCAGGTACCATGTTTCATACATTTTCAGACTGGACCCATAACTATCATTGAAGCTCAAAACAATCACTACTAGCATCATCAATTTCTGAATAACTGAAACAGTGAAACCCTGTCAACAACACAGTCACCAGAACACAGAGCAGACATAAAACTCTGCAAAATCACTCAAACCCAGCTGCAACTTCAAACATCAAACTTCAAAATGTATACGCTATTACAATGAATCAAACCCACGTACATATCTAAAAATATTTTCTTATAACTTTGCAACTGTACCAAACATCAGTCATACTCATAACATTTATATTACATGTGTCAGTATGCAGATCTAGAATAAGCATAATCAACCATATAAAGATAGTTTATTTCAAACCATTTGATCCCGATCTCTCCTTAGATCTTGTTCTCCATCAACTGGTGAGATCCCTCCTTAGTAATGCATCATCAACCCATAACCTACATACTGGATCTCATACCTCATCAAATATCCAAGACTCTCTGAATAGACTTGCCTAATGATCTTCCTCTCCTTTTATAGTCTTAGCCCTTGCTCAATACCACGGACCAAAACCATAATAAAACAATACCATCGACCCAATACTTGGGATCAACACTTATGGGTGCAACACCACAGACCAAAACCATAGGTCTAAATACCACGGACCCAAAAATAAGCTTTCTGACATGTACGTGCTTTTCTGTGCATGAAACTGCGTGTATACCCTACTTGGTATATAGCGAACCTGCGTATATGTGACTTGGTATATAGTGAACCTGCATGTATACCCTACTTGGTATATAGCGAACCTGCATATACGCAACTTGGTATATAGTGAACCTACGTGTATACCGTACATGGTATATAGTGAACCTGCGTATATACTCTTCTTTCTTCATTCTTTGTAGTCTGATCATCAATTCCTTGCTACTGATCTCCTGCACTATGATCTACCATCTGTGTGAGTTGCCATCAAGGACAACACTTGTCTCATAATGTCAACAATCTCCCCCTTTGGACTTGATGGCAAAGCTAACTTGTCATACTTAGAACTTGATCTTCTTATTCCTTTGAGTTGTCCTGCATCCCATGCATTTAGTAAGATATGTAGATTCATCTAGTTATATGTAAGTGAGATGTTCTTCTATGAGAGGGATGCCATCAAGTACAACACATGCATCACAATGCCAACAATATCCCCCTTTGGAATTGATGGCAACAACACCAAATCACTCTCCCCCTTTGAAATCAAGGGCAAACGGCGGACCAAGATATTCTCTTTCCTTGATAAAAATTCTGTTGTCCATACTCCCTCTGAGTACCTACTGAAATCTCTGAATGAGCTCCCCCTTTGTATATGCCAGGGTGTACCAATCTGTCCATGCTCCCCCTGATTCCATGCTGAATCTCTACTCTGTTGAAGTGTGCTAATCATGCTCCCCCTGACTGTAGGCAAGATCTGCAAAAGATGTTCTTCAAGAAGAACCATGACTTAAGCATCATAAAATACCTTCCTATCACCAAAAGACTCAATACATACATCCATCACCCAACCAGGCGGGGATACATCAGAAATTTACATATGACAACCAATATCATTACATGTTCATCCCAGGCATAGTGGGGAAACCAAAATAGGCCATTACATGACCTTGACACCATACATGACTGAAATATTTCATCATCCTTCTTATGCAAAGAGGGGTTACAAATTACATTATGTGACTCGAAGATATTTTATCAAATGAATACAATAGATCAAGACACACTATTACATCATGAGTCTTGATATGACGTTTTCATGAGACCGGCCATCTAAATAAAACCATGATAGTCATTAGCAACTATCATACACAATATATGATATGCTCCATAAGCATCTGTCAACAACATCTAGACCAGCAATCATGTTCTCCCTCTGTACCTGTTCCATCTATACCAGATGGTCTCTCTTAGACCCATATCATACTTTCTTCAACCAGAGCTTGGCCCTACTGATTTCCTTAAAATCAACATATATGCTACTGTATCCACAGAAACGCACGTATATACACAGATACTCCTTATGAAACTTGTGTACAGACAATTCCAGATCAACAACCTGTAAATGTCCTATGACAGGGTATTTCTGCAGATAGATAACAACTCATCATCATAAAATCACTCACATTATATCATATGTGAAACCACCATATCCATTACATCAACGTCAAGATCTACGTGATCGAAGTATAATTACTTGGGAACATCTGCATCAATCAACATATGTAAGTATCAACCTATCATTATATAGATAAGAACTCATCATCATGTCTCCAACAAAGCAACTTTGAGTACTCATCCATGTATCAGCACTATGTATCTTGAGCTCAAGCTCATTTGACAAAACTTCTTGATATCATCAACAACAACAATCCTTATCCACATGAGTGCCTGCATCATAACTGTACAATCTTTATGCATACGACGACAACAACATATGAGTGGCTCATCATCAAGTGAGGAATATGTGTATTGAATATTTGTACTTCTCCTTATCCTTATGAAGATCACCATGTAAGGACCATATATGCACCATCTAAGCATCAATCCACAAATATGATCTGAACATCAACTATGTAACCCCAAGAATCATATGAGATTTTATCATGGACAGCTCATAACCACATCATAGCAAGATATATCATTTAGATATATGAGCATCATCACCAAGGACTATTAACCATAATGCCAACAATGCATTATTAAAGGCATATGCTCCCCCTCAACCTAAGCCATCTATTTATTGTTAGATCTAATCATGCATATATCAGCAATAAGCATCAAGACATCATCATCAAGTTAGGATCAAACCGTTCTAAACATCTTACAAGTATCAAGACATTTCCACACATCCTCAGCAGACTGTAAACATTATTAAACAGAAAAGATAATGGACTGAAACATAACAAAATCTTTTCCTCAACCTGTCCCTACTTCATTTCTTCAGATAATCTTTTCCTCAACCTGTCCCTAGATTGAGGATGGTTATGCTTTCAGTTGAAGAAGTAGTTTCAGGGTTTAATATTGAGGATACAACTGCTCAATTAGTCACTGAAGGTGTAGAAGCAAATATCATACATTATGCTTTTGTTGACCCTATAGCAGATTACATGGAGGTACTTTTCAGCGCATGTTTTCAAAGATGTTTTCTCTATAAGGACCAACTACATCAACAGTTGCCATTATATATCACAGATTTTATTATGTGGACACATGATAAAATTATACTTCTGATTTTACTAACAATCAGTCAAGCAGTCTCTTTGTATCTCTAGCTGCTTCACTAGATTCATTGGCATTTTTGTATAATTTAAGTCATCCTGATTTTCAACGATATAGGATAGGTAGTAGGGTGAAAATAATCTAAGGGCTTTGAGCATTTTTTCTAGCTTCAAATTTAGCTTTCTTCTTAATGTTTAATGTTCAATGTTTAGTATGCATAGTTGTTTTGATTTCAGTTTGAGAATTCATAGAATGAGTTGCAGATTTGGGAATAGCCTAATGAAGAAGGCATTGATTTATAAACTCAAAGATTTGTAGTTCTTGGCACCTCCAAGGAGACTGCCATCCCCAAGCTGGATCCAATGTTAGGGTCCTATAGTTATAGGAAATATGATGATTCAAGTATTATTTGTTGCTCCCATGATGAAGCTTTTCATTTGCTGACTCACCCCACTTTGTCTCCATGTTTCATCATCCTTTACTCAACTTCCTGCTTTATCACCAACTTTCGTTGTTAACTCCTCTTAATATTACTGCATAATAAGCTGAATACCTACTTTCCAATCATCAAGAATACGTTTTTTTGACAAAAATGTTATATATTGTAGAGCCTCTCATTTTAAAGCCTTGGATTTTATTGAAATTTTCATAAAAATTAAGCCCGAAAGCTTAGCTCTTACTCCATCTCCATCCGACATGCATTCGCAATACCTAAGCCTAGCACACCTAACACCAAGAACTTATTTTGTCATCACACAATGTGACTATGGGCTTATATAAACCATCATGAAAAATGTTCCCTTAGGAATGTGGGATAAATCCCATAAAATAATATATATATATATATATATATATATATATATATATATATATATATATATATATATATATATATATATATATATATATATATATATATATATATAATCCCTCTTTTTACCCCTTACTTCACAAAACCCTGTTAATATAAAGTTTTGGACTTTATATTAATTTCTCCCCGCAAGCCTATACTACCTCATCCCCCTGCGAAGTCAACCAATGGCCCACCTGACACTAAGAATTAAACCCCCTTTAATTTTATTTTCCTCGAGGTTCATAAAAATGAATGAACAGTTAAAATTCCATATCACACCCTCAACTCATTCAACATTAACATCCCAAAAGCACAAGGGATTAGCTATTTTCAGAACCCTTCTTTGTTCTACATGGCAGCCCCACGTTATATAGGCTCCTCTAAA
The DNA here is from genome assembly GCA_031772625.1 of Pinus tabuliformis. Lineage (NCBI taxonomy): Eukaryota > Viridiplantae > Streptophyta > Pinopsida > Pinales > Pinaceae > Pinus > Pinus tabuliformis. Next base: position 1,206,355,969 of record CM062805.1, on the reverse strand, counting down.
ATAATATGACCTACCACTTTAAGGTGGTGTGATAAAGAATTAACTATTTTGGTTTTGAATCTTATAAATGTTACGGGAATATAAGTGGATTAATTTCAAGTGAAATATGAGAGGTAGGGTCAAACCATACTTGAGGTAAAATTATATAGCTACACGCAGTATGAGACTAAGGTTGTGGAATTAGATTCAAAGGTAAAATGGTTTTACAAGGACACATGAAATAAACTTCTAGGATGCCATGAATTTATCAGAGAAAATAAAAGGGAAAATTTCACATGAAATTAATGTACAAGAGACCAAATATAACATTCATGTAAATTCATTTCACAATAGAAGATTAAGATGAAATCAATTTACAAGCATGGTGAAATCAATTTACATGTGTAAAATCATGTTACAGGTGAAAGTAAAAGAGTCAAGTGATAATACTCTTCCAATCATACAAATCAACCCATGGTTTTGCAAAACCGTCTAGGTATTCTAGAAGGGTAAAAGGAATTTGCATACAGATAAAATGAATTTATAGAGGAAGGAGTAATAGAAACAAAAATACACATGGTTTTGGTGTCACGAATTCATGTAAAGAGAAAACAAAACCACATATTTGAAACAACACATGGTTTTGTAGAAATTTAATTATAAATTTCATTTAAAATATTTTAGAAATATTATTCAAATATATATATTGTTTATATTTTCCAAAATATTTTCTGACACTAATGGATGATAAAGCAGTAGGGCAGTCACAAGATCAACCATCCATGAGGGAAGTCTCATATTATAAAGTCAGAGGATCACCAAGAAGTTGAGTGAGTTACTAAGAAAAAGAGAAATACATCTGCATCTGCTAGTTAATCTTCCTGCACAACCTCAAATTTGGGTCCATATCCTCCCTATTCCCACTTCCATGACACGACACCAACATTTACACAACACATTCCACCTGAACTATTAATCTATAGTAGTTAGAGCTTTTTAGTGCATCTATAATCTAAAAATGTCTTATCTGTTAGAGAATCGTTGTTGAATAAAGCAGATCTAAATTAAGTTTTTTATTCAGTTTCTTAATCTCTCGATTCTCTGTTTCTTTCCTTCATTTGTACAACAGTACAATCATCAATAGTGTATGATTTTCGAGCAACAAAGATATATTTTAAAAAGAGAGGGCTCTTTGGGAATGGAAGGGGCTAGATTCCCATCCTGAAGTTGGTTTGATGTTACATTCTTGTGATTTGTCCTACAACATTCAAATTACTGGTGCTAACATAGTGGCACCATACTGGGGATAGGACGTTTCATCTTCCTCAGAAAAGTGCATCAAATTTCAGATTTGATTATTGATGGTGAACAACGATTAGACACCAGAAGGTTTTACCTTTCACCTGGTGACTCCATTGTTCAAGATCCAAAACTTCAAAGTTCAAAGTGATTCCTTATCAAATCAAGAAAATTTTATCGTGAAGTTAAAATATGAGTTCTTGAGTTAGTTGCTGAGAAATATGAAAATGGCATTAAACGTTTGCATTCTCAAATTCAATCATAGAGATTCTGAGATCCTGAAAAATTCTTGCAAAATCTTCCTTCTCCAAAGCAAGAGGAAATTGTACTACCTTTTGATTTGCAGACTGAGGATGAGTATGCTTTCAAGTAGAGGACTGAAGAAGAAGTTTTAGGGTTTAATATTGATGATACTTATAATCAATTAGTCATTGAAGGCCTAGAAGCAAATATCGTACATTGTGCTTTTGCTCATCCTATAGCAGATTACATGGAGGTTATTTTTAGCTCAAATTTTCAAACATGTTTTCTCTATAAGGACCAAACACATCAGCAGTTTCCATTATATATCATAGCTTTAATTATGTGGACACATGATCAAATTATACTTTTGAGTTTACTAAGAAGCTGTCAAGTAGTCCATTTGTTTTTGTAGCTGTTTGACTCGCTTCATTGGCATTTCTTTATTATTTAAGTCAACCTGATTTTCAACAATATAGGGTACATAGCAGGGTGCAAATAAGCTCAGGACTCTGAGCCTTTTTCTAGTTTCAAAATCAGTTTTCTTCTCAACTTTCAGTTAGTGTGTAGTTCAATGTTCAGTATGCAAAGTGGTTTTGATTTTAGTTTGAGAATTTGCAAAACAAGTTGCAGCATTGGGAACAACCCAATAGAGAAGGCATTGATCTATAAACTCGGAGTCTCTTGTTCTTAGCAACTCCAACGAGACTTCCATCCCCAAGCTTGAGCCAATGTTAGGGCCCTCTTCCTCTTCATGTTTCATCATTCTTTACTAAGCTTCCTATTTTATCACCCACTTTCCTTGTTAATTCTTCTAAGTTTTATCCAAGAATATGTTGAATACCTTCTTTCAAATCATTAAGAATAGGTTTGCATGGCAAAAATGTTATATATTGTAGAGCTTCTATTTTTAAAGCCTTGGATTTTCTTGAAATTTGCATAAAAAATAATCCCAAAAGCTTAGCTTCTTCTCCATCTCCATGAAACATGCATTTACAATACCTAAGCCTAGTACACCTAACACCAAGAACAAGTGGGTAGTCTTAGGCTTATTTTGTCCAAAGACAATGTGGCTATGGGATTTTATAAAGAGTAATGAAAAATGTTCCCATAAAATAATATATATATATATATATATATATATATATATATATATAATCACTATTTTTACCCCTTACCTCACAAAACCCTATTAATATAAAGTTTTGGACTTTATATTAAATTTCTCCCCGCAAGCCTCTTCGCCTCACAAAGTCAACCAATGGCCCACCCCGCACTAAAAGTTAAACCCCCTTGAATTTTATTTTCCTCACGTCGTGAAAATGAATGAACATTTAAAATCTCTACTGATCCAACACTTAACATCCCAAAATCACCCACGATTAGCAATTTTCCCATCTCTCCTTGTTTCAAGGTGGCAGCCCCACGTTATATCGCATCCTCTAAAATAATACGACCTACCACTTTAAAGTGGTGCAATAAACCATTAACTGTTTTGGTTTTGAATCTTATAAATGTTATGGGAATATAGAGTGGATTAATTTCAATTGAAATATAGAGATATGAGAATGCGGTAATATTTCAGAGATACCGGTCAAACCAGACTTGAGGTAAAATTATATAGCTATAGGAAATATGGGACTAAGGTAGTGGAATGAGATTCAAAGGTAAAATGGTTTTATAGGAACACATGAAATAAAATTCTCATATGCCATGAATTTATTAGAGAAAATAAAAGCCAAAATTTCACATGAAATTAATGTACCAGAGAGCAAATATAACATCCATATAAATGTATTTCACCATATAAGATTAAGCTAAAATCAATTTACAAGCATGGTGAAATCAATTTACATGAGTAAAATAATGTTGCAGGTGTAAGTAAAAGAGCCAAGTGAGAATACTCTTCCAACCATACAAATCAATCCATGGTTTTGCAAAACCATCCAGATATTCTGCAAGGGTAAATGGAATTTACATATAGACATTTACTGAGGACGGAGTAATAGAGACAAAAGTACACATGGTTTTGGTGTTGCAAATTCATGGAAAGAGAAAAAAATCCACACGTATTTATTTATAAATTTCATTTAAAATATTTTACAAATATTATTCAAATATATATATTATTATATATTTTCCAAAATATTTTGCAACACCAATGGATGATAAAACAGCAGTCATAGGATCAACGATGAAAGAGGGAAGTCTCAAATTATCAAAGCCAAAGGATAAAAGTAGTTGAATGAATTACTAAAAAAACCATAAATACATCTTCATCTCCTAGTCGATCTGCTAGCACGACCTCAAATTTGGGTCCACATCCTACCTGCTCCCACTTCCACAACACCAAGGTACACATCCTACCTACTCCCACTTCCACAACACCAACATTTACACAACACATTCCACCAGAACTATTAATTTGTAGTAGCTAGAGCTTTTTAGTTCATCTGTAGTCTAAAAATGTCTTGTCTTTTAGAGACAACATTTAATGTAAAAAATTTGTAAATTTTGCATAAATACTTATGCTTTTGAAGTATTAGAGGTGGATTGTCTGAGATTAGAAATATTAATGATCTTTTGGAGCATTGTAGGTTTTTTTAAAGCACTGTAGCATCAATACTAAGCAGGCCATTGGTAGGATTCTTGTGGCTTAAATACTGGTGATGTCTTCCTTATGTTAAAGTGTTTCATTGTCATCTCTTGGTTGTAATCATCTAAATTCCAAATTGCAAAATAGAAATGTGATGAATAGGATTTACTTTTGAGTATATTATTCTGGTTGCTTTTGCAATCTGTATGTTTTCTACTGAAGGGCAAACTAAAGAATTCTCGCGCACGCCATTCATAGGATTCTTGTGGATTAAATATTGGTGATGTCTTCCTTATGTTAAATTGTTTCACTGTCATCTCTTGGTTGTAATCATCTAAATTCCAAATTGCAAAATAGAAATGTGATGAATAGGATTTACTTTTGAGTACATTATTCTGGTTGCTTTTGCAATCTGTATGTTTTATACTGAAGGGAAAACTAAAGAATTCTTGGGTGCTCTTTAGTTCTTCCTGATTGACTGAATCCCACACTAAGGAATTCTTAATTTCTCTTTAGCTCTGCTAAACGTTTTCATTGTTCTACCATCATCCACTTGTTATTCTAAAATATATAGTAAATATTCCCAACTTGCACTGAATTTACTATGTGAAAAATTGATGGAACCATCTAGTTTACCTTTTGAATACATTGCCCAATAGATGCTAATTAAATTGAATACAATCACTCTTCCAAAACCCAAGTAAAATCATAAGTAGTCTATGATTTTTTGAGCAACAAAGTTAAATTTTACAAAGAGAGCCCTCCTTGGGATTGGAAGGGCTATATTCCCACCCTGAAGTTGGTTTGATGTTACATTCTTGTGATTTGTCCTACAAAATTCAAATTACTGTAGTGGTGCAATACTGGGGATAGGATGTTTTATCTTCCTCAAAAAAGTGCATCAATTTTTAGATTTGATTGTTGATGGTGAACAACGATTGGACACCTGAAAGTTTTATCTTTCACCGCAACTGCATTGTTCAAGATCCAAAAGGACCAAACACATAAGCAATTTCCTTTATATATCATAGCTTTAATTATTCAGAAACATGATCAAATTATACTTCTTAGTTTACTAAGAAGCACTCAAGTAGTCCATTTGTTTCTACAGTTGTTTGACTCGCTTCATTGGCATTTCTTTATTATTTAAGTCAGCTTGATTTTCAACAATATAGGGTACATAGCAGGGTGCAAATAAGCTCAGAGTGTGTAGTTCAATGTTCAATATGCAAAGTGGTTTTGATTTCAGTTTGATAATTTGTAGAACAAGTTGCAGAATTGGGAACAACCCAATGGAGAAGGCACTGATCTATTAGTTCTTAGCAACTCCAAGGAGAATTCCATCCCCAAGCTCAATCCAATGTTAGGGTCCTATAATTATAGTAAATCTGATGATTTGGATATTACTTGTTGCTCTCATGATGAAGTTTTCAAATTTCTCACTCGCCCCACTTCCCCTTCATGTTTCATCATCCTTTACTAAGCTTGCTACTTTATCACCCACTTTCGTTGTTAATTATTCTAAATATTACCCAAGCATAAGTCGAATACATTCTTTCAAATCATTTGTTTCGTCATCCTTTACTAAGCTTCCTACTTTATCACCCACCTTTCCTGTTAATTCTTCTAAATATTACCTTTACTAAGCTTCCTACTTTATCACACACTTTCCTTGTTAAATCTTCTAAATATTACCCAAGCATAAGTCGAATACCTTCTTTCAAATCATTTGTTTCATGATCCTTCACTAAGCTTCCTACTTTATCATCCACTTTCCTTGTTAATTCTTCCAAATATTACCCACTTTCCTTAATTCTTCTAAATATTACCCACCCATAAGTCGAATACCTTCTTTCAAATCATTTTTTCCATCATCCTTTACTAAGCTTCCTACTTTATTGCCCACTTTCCTTGTTAATTCTTCTAAAACCCATGTATAAGTCGAATACCTTGTAGAGATTTTAGTTTTAAAGTCTCGAATTTTCAAATAAACCCAAAACCTTAGTTTCTACTCCATCTCCATGCAACCTGCATTCACAATACCTAAGCCTAGCACACCTAACACCAAGAATAGGTGGGTAGCCTTAGGCTTATTTTGTCAAAAGACAATGTGACTATGGGCTTTTATAAAGAATCATGAAAAATGTTCATTTGTGAATGTGGGATAAATCTCATAACATAATATATATATATATATATATATATATATATATATATATAATCACTATTTTTACCCCTCACTTCACAAAACCCTATTAATATAAAGTTTAATAAAGTTTTGGAATTTATATGCCCATATTACCTCTACCCCCTGCAAAGTCAACCATTGGCCCACTCCCGCACTAAGAATTAAACCCCCTTCAATTTTACTTGCGTGGAGGTTCCTAAAAATGAATGAATGGTTGAAATTCCATATCACACGCTCAACTCATCCAACATGTGACATCCCAAAATCATGGAGGATTAGCTATTTTCCCAGCCCACCTTTTTGCTATGTGGCAACCCCACGTTATATCACGTCCTATAAAATAATACCACCTACCACTTTAAATCAGCCTTATAAACCATTAACTAATTTGGTTTCCAATCTTATAAATGTTACGGGAATATAGAGTGTATTAAAAGTGAAATACAGAGATAAGAAAATGCAGTAATATTTCAGAGCTACGAGTGAAACCATACTTGAAGTAAAATTATATAACTACAGGCAATATGAGACTAAGGTTGTGGAATGAGATTCAAAGGTAAAATGGTTTTATAGTGACACATGAAACAAAATTCAAGGATGCCATGAATTTATGAGAGAAAATAAAAGGGAAAATTTCACATGAAATTAATGTACAGGAGAGCAAAAATAACATTCATGTAAATGCATTTCATGATAGAAGATTAAGGTGAAATCAATTTATAGGCAAGGTGAAATGAATTTACATGTGTAAAATCATGTTGTAGGTGAAAGTAAAATAGTAAAGTGAGAATACTCTTCCAACCATACAAATCAACCCATGGTTTTGCAAAGCCATCTAGGTTCTACCAGGGTAAAGGGAATTTACATACAAATAAAATGAATTTATAGAGGAAGGAGTAATAGAAATAAAACTACACAATATTTTGTGAATTTCTGGAAAGAGAAAAGAAAACCACAGATTGGAAACAACACATGGTTTTATAGAAATTTAATTGTAAATTTCATTTAAACTATTTTGGAAATATTATTTAAATAAATATATTATTATACATTTTCCAAAATATTTTGACACTAATGGATGATTAAACAATAGGGCATCCACAGGATCACCCATCAATGAGGGAGGTCTCAGATAATATGTCAAAGGATCAACAAGCACTTGAGTGAATTACTAAGAAAAGAGACATACATTTGCATCTCCTAGTTCATTTGCCAGCACAACTATTAATCTCTAGTAGTTAGAGCTTCTTAGTTTTTTTATAGCCTAAAAATGTCATGTCTATTAGAAACAACATTTATTTGAAACAATTTCTAAATTTTGTATAAATACTTCTTCTTTTGAAGTATTATAGGTGGGTTGTTTGAGATCATGACTATTATAGGTGGGTTGTTTGAGATAGATTGTTGGGAAACTTATGTGATGTTTTGGGTGACAATCTATGAGGTTTGAGATAGATTGTTGGGAAACTTATTTTCTATGTTTTAGAATTGGTATGGGGGTAATTTGCAGGTAATCTACACTCTTGGAACATCATTACTCATGTTTGAAGCAACTTAAATATATTATTGTACTAGTCATCTAGAAGTCATCATTCTAGGACATATTTGAAGTCTCTTAGAAAATCTTGGAGCATATAGATACCTAAAGACAACATCATCAAATAAGTCACTCTTTTGACAAGTACTACAATATTCTTTATGTATCCATATTCAAAACAAATGAGTTCATTTTGTAAGGAAGGCAATAAGCCAATGGGTCAATGAACTTTCAAGAATAGAAGAAGAGAATATATTTGGTGCTCATACAAGACAAGGAAAGAATAAACGCATTTAAAAGGAAGTGAACTAGATGTCTATATGAAAGGAATGGACCTACATATCTTTAGAAAAGAGTTGTCAATTAGAAAGTAGATTGATTTTTTAAGAAATATTGTAGGAAGAGTTGGTAGCAGAAACATGCTTGGAAGCATGAGATTGGTATATCTTTGCTAGAATTTGATAAGATATAACTCTTCCACATGTCATGATAAATGAGCATGGTATTAATCAAGATCTAATATGGTCTACTAAAGAACATAAGAGAAGATAACAATGATAAACTCAAAGGGAATTGTGAAGACCCTCAAGGAAAGATAACACTTGTGATAATATGATGTATCTGCAATTGTTTTGTTTAAACTCAATTCTAGAGCACATGGAGTCAGACAACACTAGTAAATGATTACAAGAATATGTGGCAGAAATGTCTACACCATAAGAAATAAAAGGTATCAAGTCACTAGATATTCTGCTAGTCATGTTGGATTTGATAAAGAATTTCACCTTCCTAGATAGATAGGGGGAGCTATGATTAGCTCTACATTCTTTGGTTTGACAAAATATTTATTAATAGAAAGCTAATAGACATATTTTCCCTTTTTATTTAGATTATTATAATCTAACATCAATATATTCAATAAAATCACTATCATAACCACAACATTCTCATACATATCATAAACAATATCATCATGAATATCATAAGAATAACACTATTATGAAAAACAATATATTTAAAAAATAAATAAAACATCATTAAAAAACAAATCATTTTCTCAAAATATTAAATATAATTTTCAAGACATATATTATTCAAATCTTTCCAGTTAAAATAACCCCGTAAATATAATTAGGGGATATTCACATCCATACTCACAAATTTAAATATATAACTTTTCAAAAGTTTCTAATAAAAAATAAATAACTCTAATGATGATGGATCCCATTTGGGATTTGAAACGTTCGTGTAAAAACTCTATTACTGTGGATTCTCCGGTCAAAAATTCAAAAAACTCTAATCCAATTCCTTTCCCATTTTCATTCATCTAACAATTATGTCAGCCGGATTATGTCAGTTTCACCAATGACCTCCTCCACTTGTAAAATATAAAATAATTCTCTTAGAAAAAATTCACTTTTCGCATGTTTCTCTTCAGGTTTCCAATCCTTAAATTTGATCTAACATGAATGTAACGCAAAACCAGACAGAATATGCCCCTGCAAAAATGAAATGGGATATGACATAAATATAACGCCAAACCTATTATTCCATGGCAACTATTTCGTTTCAAAATTATACAAGTGGATCAATCGAACTTTGATACTTATAAAGACATAATTATATGAAAAGGTTATTAAATTAGTGACATAATGTTTAATATTTATTATGATTTACAATCTACAACGAATTGATTTACTTACTTGAAAAATACTTGCTCAGTTGTCCTCTGATTGTTCTTCACGCCCATCTTCTGCAGCTTCTAAATGCATGTTTGAAAGCTGATCACCCAGTTTAGACACTTGCGGTGGAGGCATTTTTACTTTTTTATATTCTCTGATTTTGGCAATGAGATTACTAAACAAGTTCCTGAAATTACTAAACAAGTTCCTAACATATTCTATGGAATCCAGCATCCTTGCTTGATGAGCCCTTTCTCTGCTTTGGTAATCATGGCTGACTTGCATATTAGAGAGTTCTTCTTTGACTATGGCACTGAGATTCCTGATGTCTTCTATATTACCCACATTTTTTCCACGACCAATTATTTGACCTAAAATGTCTGATCCACCAACTATCGCCTTGCCCTTCTCCTTTTCTAAATTACTAAACCAGTTCCTGACATAAGAGATCGTTGGTTCTATATTCGACTTTGGAAGCACAACACTTTCATCAGAATCACCGACTCCACTCATGCTCGCCTTTCCCAACTCCACTGGGAAACTAAGCTCCTCCCTTAAACAAGATTGTTTCGACTCAGGAATACTCTCAACTCCTTCTCCCTTGAGTTTCATAAATTTCGACTTTTCATCGTCGGATAAATCGAAAACAATCTTTTCACCGGTAGAATTCGAAGGATGGTCGGAAGAAGATGAACCTGCGGCCATATTTCTCAAAACTGATGGTGATTTCTTCTGTAACTTGTTCGAAATTGCGCGGGGACGTCACAGAAAATCAGAAATAACGATGCGAGAACAATCCTTCAACCTACGAAGTCTTCGTTAGTATGATATAAACACGAAGTCTTCAACCCACGAAGTCTTCGTTAGTATGATATAAACAAAGAGAAAACACGATTAAATACCGATCAACGCACAACTTTTACGCCGACGTTCAAGCTGAAATTTGAAATTTAGATTTTTTTATTATTATTCTTCCATATTTATTTATTTATTTATTTATTTGGGTGGTTAGGGTGAGATTAAATTGAAATTAGTTTCAAGTGGGTTGGGTTTCCAGGTTGAATGGAAAAATTATTAGGATTGTGTACCAATAATGACCATTTCTATAACACTTGTTATTAAATTATGGATATTACTTTATATTAGCCTAGATCAATCTTAGTTTGATCTTTTTCTACTTTTGGTAAGTCGAGAATTAAGATAGATCAAAAATGCTTTCATTATTAATCATAATTAATTATAATTATAATTATAATTATAAATATACTTTTTAATTATATATAATTTTTTTGTTTTATGTAATTTTACCTAGTCAAATGTTTATGGGACATTAAAACATTTCATTCATACATTTTTGCTTTCAAATTTAATTTAAAAAATGTTATAAAATAAAATAAAAAATACCTCTCGGTAGATTGGAATTGAAAATGGATCTAGACTATATATATATATATATATATATATATATATATATATATATATATATATATATATATATATTCTTTCGGCACATGGTATTGGTGTACCTTTGTTACTTGTGTGACCAAATCAAATTAAAATAAAATATATGTGGTATTTAAACTTCCAAGTCAAAATGTTTATGGGACATTACAAAATTTCATTCATACTTTTTTGCTTTCAAATTTAATTTAAAAAATGTTATAAAATAAAATTAAAAATGTCCCTCTCGTAGATTGGAATTTAAGATGGATCTAGACTAGTAGAATATATATATATTCTTTGGGCACATGGTATTGGTGTACATTTGTTATGTGTGACCAAATCAAATTAAAATCAAGTATTTGTAGTATTTAGACCTCTTCATGTTCTTAAAATGTTACATAGGGACTCAAATAAATTATAGGTGTTTGGGCACATGCTATTGGTAATCAATGGTGTTGGTACATGTTATTAATCTATGGTATTGTAGGAAAACCTATTTACTTCTTCATTTTTACCTATATTCTATTTAATTTTTTTTCGGTAAAAACTAATTCTATTAGGAAAACATATTGTACAATGCGTGGTTACAAGCAAGAGAATCAAGAACATAGGCAGCCGGAAAGGATTGGTAGTCCACCTCGGCTCCTAAGAGTGGAGCACATGAGGAACAAAAGAGCAAGAAGACACAAGAGGAACAATGGAGCAAGAACTGAACAGAGGATTCTACCCCACATGTGCGGAATCCACTATTCTGCATTTTTTCCCTTTCTTTTTCCCAACTTTGACCCACTCGGGAGGATTTTGCTGAGCTGTCACGACTTGCAAACTTAGATGAGCCGACGGAGAGGTCTCCTTTTCTGAGTCCGAGGTGGAGGATTCATGGTTCCTTTTCTGAGAGACTGGTATGACTGACGAATCCGCAGGACCTGCCGAGAACGGATCCGGTTCTGACGCTGCTGCCCCACCTTCCTTATTCCCTCCCTCTTCATCGGAGCTGAAGTCAAAATCGTCCATGGGAGGAGGATCATGTGGCTTCCAGCTTTTGGATTTCTGCTTAGCATTGGCTTTCTTCTTTTGGGCTGGCATCGTGGGACAAGAGCTCTGAAGGTGGCCTGTATGATGGCAGATGCGGCAGCGGAAGGCTGTGTTCTCGTAATCCAAAGTCTGAGTCCAATGGAAATCTCCAATTTTGAGATTGATCTGGTCCGGGAGACCTTTGCTTATGTCTATTTCTGCACAGATCCTGGCGTAAGTGTATAGGCCTTTTTCCCCTCTGGAGACGTCCGTGTCGAGTAAGCGTCCTAGTGAGTTTCCAATCCCTTGGAAAACCGCAAAGTGTCAAAGATTCGCTGGGAGGTTTGGAAGTCTGACCCAAATGGGGAGTTTGGTGATAACTGCTGTAGAGGGGTCTAAATCTGGGAACCAAGGAGTGAGGAATAAACCAGCTGCACCCCAGAACCATGGGCCACCAGTTAAGGCTTTTTGATAGTCCTCATCATAGGCAAACACGACGATGAAAAATCCTTTTGAGCATAGCAAAGTCTTGCAGTTGTTGGTCCAGTTGGATTGGATCCATTGGTAGAGGTCTGCTGTACGCGGCCATAGCCCATTAAACCTGCAGATAATGCCATGTTCCGCAAAATGTTGGGTTTGCTCATCCAGAGATGGATGTTTTATTTCTATGGAAGGGGATTCCTCCAGTTTATCCACCAGGAAAGGCTTGGGAGCTTGAGCTGGTGGAACTGTTCTTTCAGGCATCTTAGCATGGACAGCCTCTTTATAGGAAAACACCTTGGCTGAGGATGACTACCCTGCAGCGCCCTCTCTTAGACGAAGGGTAAGAGCTATGGAGCAATTTCTCTGAATGCTGTAAAAAGACAAGGGGAAGAGATCCTCGAGTTGTTTACCTTCATGGAGAAGTCGTTATGCTGTAGAGGGAATCCCCAGCTTGATTTTCAGAACCTGCTTGAGGTCTTGCACTAGATCCGACGATTTTACCCATTGAAGCAGGGTTTTTCCAGATAAAAGCTTGATCTGGATCTGATAAGGGGCAGAGAAGCTAGATATCTGCTTGCCTCTACCGATCTGAGACAACAGGCGGCTGGGGCTTTGCAGGGCCTTCTTATCCTGCTTTTTCCGCGTGGGGTAGAGATGAGAAGATGCGGGAGTCCTAGGGACGCCGAAATTTTTATCGCTCGTTAGCAGGAAAGAGGCTTTGAATCCTCTGTTGTTAGGCGGCGTCGATGTGGTAATATCCCATATCTGCGTTGCAGAGAGCGATGGAGCTTCATAACACCACGAACCCTGGGCTTTACTTCCATCCCATACCTGATCTACGGTTTTGCCCTTTAAGTTCCGCCCGAGATTGGTAGATCGAATCCCTGGGATGCTACAGTGGGGCATGAAGGTTGGCATAACCCTCTTTCCTCCATATTCGCCAGCCGGTTCGCCATACCTGTGCCAATAGTCCTTGTACGATGGCGTAACGAGACGAGACAAGGTGAGGATCCGTTGTTTTGGGGCATAAAACTCCAGACATAGGATTTCTCATGCCGCCGTGAAGAAATCCCTCTGCCCCTTGAAGGAGGAGAAACGCAGTTTGTCGTGGTTCAATTCGAAAAAATCTTTTCCATCAACGGATTCCGACCAGGACCCAAACGGGGCATCATGTTCATAGTTTCCATCGGCGAGGCATCTAGCCGATCCAGTACAGATCAGGGCTCTTGGAGCCGCGGCGGCGCTGAGGATACCTTCTGAAACCCTAAGTCCCAAATACGCCTCCATCGCTCCGTGATCCTCTTCTCTAACTTGAGGTTATTACAATCTGAGCGCCAAAGTTAAAAATTCTTACCTATATTCTATTTTAGTTAATATAAACTTTTTAAATTTTTATATAATTAGAGGGAGTCAAAAGATTTACATGATAGGTTAGGATAGGACACTAAAATAGGTTAGGACTCGACAATGCATCTCAACAAAATAAAATATTTATAAAATATTTGATTTGGAAATAAGTTATGGTTTTTGTGCATGTGGTATTGATAAGCCATGGTGGGTCATGGTATTATAACAAAGCCTATTTACAAGTTAATAACATCCATGGTAAGATGGAGATGAATATCCATGGTTAAAAATATTGTTATATTGTAAGTTCATTGTATGTATTATGTTTTTATCTGATTACTAGTGGAATTAGAATATAGTTATGAAATCATTATTTTGCACCACTACATCTCCCCATACCTTTTTTTTAGATTTAATTTAAGAATTTTATAAAATAAAATATTAAAAAAATATTAGGTTATAGATGTTGCGTTAAAGAGCAACTCTGGGGGAAATTATAACTTTTCAAAAACCATTTTTTTACATCGCCATTTTTTACTATATTTTTTGGTCTACTTATGAAACCTTGGTGATATGTTTGGTGGTCTTTTGCTGATACTTTGTGATATGTTTCAGTGGTCTCTACAACACCAAAATACACACTTCGGTGAAACCTCAATAAAGACTTCAGTGAAACCTCGGTGATATCTCTTTGTGGTGCTTACTATGAAACCTCGATGATATGCTCAATGGTCATGGGGGCGGTATTTTTGATACGTTTCGGTGGTTTTTGCAACATCTAAATACAAATTTCGGTGATATGTTTCAGTGGTATCCACCGCACGAGATTTAAATACTGACTTTGGTGATTCTCTGTACATTGTGGTGGACTGTTATGAAACCAGCTCACAAAAAGATAGAAAAGAGGGCTAAACGCCTTAGAATTCAGCATCTTCGAGTGGGCAACCTCCTTTACATTGCACAAATGAACAATTCTTGGATGATACAAATTACAAGACCCCCTTCCTATATATGGGAGTCTAAGAGGTCATAATATAATCACATCCGACATAACAATAGTAATGTAAGGAACACCAATAATAATAGTGGGCTTCTATGTGGCACAATAATAACAATATGGGGACTAAATTAGCACAACAATTAAATAAGCGGGTTGCACCAATAACAATAAGAGGTTACATTAGTAGTATAGGGACCTAAAATGGACTTCGGTGATACTCTTTGCGATGCAGTGGATATTTCCTCTGCAGTGCTGTGGATCTTCACCAATACTGAATATATCATGGATTTGATCTCACTTCCCTTCTAAATACATAATTCACATCTAAATTCAAACTTCGTTGATCCTCTCTGCGGAAAAGTGGATCTTCTCTGTGAGGTGCTCTTCTTGGGTCATATGCTGAGGTGAGAAAAAAAAAGTTGGTTGTTTAGCTATTTGACCAAAATATTAAGTGTGACTAGACGTCATCTAAGAAGATAGTGGAACTCTTCAGTTTGAAGCAAGTCATCATTTGTTTCTAGCTAAAGGATTTGATCTTTATGGGTGACCTCAATTACTCGGACTCTCCCAGGTGCATACATTCCTTCTCACCCACTTTTGTTAAGTTTTTCTTGTTTACATTACCAGTACTACCCCACACATATCTAAGCCCCTCTCTAGCAATGGTAGACCAAGTAAAATTACTCTAGACATCCTTTATGAGTACATTGAATCTTTCGATAGGTGAGGAGAAGAAAGAGAAACCCAACTTAAAATAAAATTAATGGCACTTCTTGAAAAAATCACAAATCGCTAGAAAATACAATAATCTTGCTTGAAAATGAACTCCAAGGAATGAGTGGTAGGATTCAAGAAATAGAACATATTAAAAAACCAATGATTGAAAAAAGTAACTCACAAAAAACCGAGATTAAAATTCTTAAAGAACATCTAAATAACAACTTAGTCCTAAATAAGACAAATAATAAATTAGATATTAAACCCATAAATCAGGAAATTAACAAATTTATTGAACTCGACCATGAGCAACATAAACGATCTTTACACCTTATAGTTGTTGGTATAGAAGAACAAAATAATGAGGACACATTAGAAATAGTAAATGACTGTTTAAAAACAAAATCTAAAATTCAAACAACCTATATCACGAAAGCAATCTAGGTAGGAAAGTTACTTGAGAATAAACATAGACTAATATGTATTAAGGTAAGTCGCAATAACCACAAATTATATATACTCAAGAAATTCCTGAGCCTACAGGGAACCAAAATCTTTATAAATGATGATTTGACTCCAAAAGACAAAGCTAGAATGAGGTAGTCCAAAAGGATAAGGAGGCAAGAAAAAAGGGGAATGGTTTATCATAAGGAATGGGAAATCTATTATTCAAGATAGAGTTCAAAATACGACTAATAAATAAGGATTAGGATCACTAAGGATCATCTTCTGGAACTATGGGGGTTTCCCATGGCATAAAGGTCCAATGTTAATTTGGATCTCGAGTGATATTGACCTTATTTTTCTCATTGAAACTTGGGAATATGAAGAATCTAAAGTTCCTCGCCTTGATGGATTCATTATTTGGTCTACTTGGAACAAGAAATTATCTCGAAGGGGTCTTGGTGGTATAACCTATTATAAGAGGAACATTTTTTCTTCTCACATCCAACTTCATATTATCAACCCCTTTAATTAGTACATTTCAATCGAGGTCTCTGATTCTTCCTCCAATAAGTTTTTTCTTGCTATCTTCTATTTGTCTCCTATCAACTCTACCTCCTATAGGAAAAATACCTTAGATAAGAATTTTCCTTTCACTACCTTAGAAAAAGAGATTCACAACATGAGGAATGAAGGTAATATCCTTTTTCTTTTGGAATTCAATGTTAGAACTTCTACCATCCAATGTATTATGTTAAATAACCACTCTAACCCTAACTCCTTGTGTCTTGAATAAGGTGATGACTTAGCTAAAAGATTAAAGAGAACCTCCGAAGACAGAATGAAATATTTTGAGGCTTACTCTCACCACAAGTTGTTCTCCTTAACCCTTAATCTTGTTATGCATACCATGCACATGAAAGATTCTAGCGAAAGTAAAAAACACACTCGTTTCAATTTGATTAATATTGACCTTTTATTAATGGAATTGAAAAGGGATTTTGTTAGGTCGCTATAATACTAGTGATTCCCCCATTAATATTTTTTTTGTATCCAATATTGTTATTTTTGTGCCCCTATTGTCCCCATATTTTTATTATTGTGCCCCATAAAATCCCACTATTGTTATTTTTGTGCCTTTATAATATTATTTCTAGGTCAGCTTGATTATATTGTGACCCCTTAGACTCCTATATATAGAAAGGAGGTTTTGTCATTTGAATCATCTAAGAATTTTTCATTTGTGTAATATATAAGAGGTTTCCCCCTCGAAGAGGCTGAATTCTAAGGCATTGATCTATCCTTTCTATCTTTTCGTGAGATGGTTTTGTAACATTTGGTATCAGAGTTGTGGATTTTAGGGTTTCGCTACTGCAAATAGGCCATCGTGGCATTCTATAACATTTTTTATATGAATTTTTGGAAGCTACAAAATAAACCTATTTGAGGAACATCGGCTGGAACCTTGCATCTTAATTTCAGATCTTTTTGCGGTATATTTTCGGAGATATGATTTGAGGAAGTTAGGGTTTTTGCAAGCTCCATAATTTCAGCTAAAAAAATTCATCATGGGATTTTTCTATAGCAGTGTCGCTACGAAGTTTTAGAAGCTGAAACAAAAACCCAACTGAGATGAAATTTGTTTGAACCTTGGTTCCAAATTTTAGATCTTGTCTTGATATATTTTGGGAGATATAATCAGAGGAAATTAGGGTTTTTGTAGACTCCCGAATTACATTCAAAATAGGTCACCTTGGGAAAATCATCATAACGTTCGCTTTGAGCATCAGATTGAATTTTCATAAGATGTTGCAGAAAGCCAACAGAATGTAGTTTTTTTCGTATCATTTTCAGAACCTAAGGTTGAAACAGTTACCCGCAGCATGTCATACAAGTTCGCTCTACTGAACGAGTCTATTCTTAGGTCATCGTGCGAGATTTGGGATAATACTTGATTGGAGAATCCAATCTTGATCAGACTTGCAGGGTTAGAAAGACTACTCAAAGGTCTATTGCAGGAAGAAATTTCAGACCTTGGAGATCCAAAATTATAGAGATACAATAGATTCGATATCGAGCTCCTACCAAGTAAAAAAAAGGAAAAGGTTTGTAGTTTTCTTTAAATTTTGCATAAGCTTGGTTTGAAAAAATAGTTTGAAGGAATTCAAACGAAATAGTGAAGCATTATTATTGGTAATTGATGCCTGAAAGAAATAAAATTGAAAAACCTGATAAGCAACCTGAAAGCTCTAGCATGACTCATGAAGAAGAGGAAGAAATGCAACATGATATATCAAAATTACAAGACCAAATGCAACAAATTTCACTCGCACAAAAGGTAAGAGAGGCTACAATGGATGGTTTAAAGAAAGACGTAGAAACTAAGATGTATGGCATGGAAGCTAAGATGGATGGTTTAAAGAAAGTCATGGAAGCTAAGATGGATGGTTTAAAGAAAGGCATAGAAGCTAAGATGAATGACGTGGAAGCTGATATGGATGGCATGGAAGCTAAGATGTATGTCATGGAAGTTAAGATGGATAATTTAAAGAAAGGCATGAAATATTCAAAGACAAATTTGAATATGGATTTGACAAAGCTTCTACAAGAAATGCTTACTAATGGCATAAGCGTAGTAAAGGAAACTGATGATGAGAAAAAAATAGGTATTAATCATGATTCCATAGACTCCAACGTTGGATTGAAGAACCACCATGTTCCAAAGATTGATATGAGGAAGTTTGATGGCAAGGATCTTGAAACATGGATATTACAGATGGAGCAATTTTTTGATCTCCATAATGTGCAAAACACACAAAAGGTGCACATTGCAACTTTATATTTGGAATCAAATCAGTTTGTATGGTATCAATGTCTTTGCTCTCATAAACAAATCATCACTTGGGCTATCTTTACGGATGAAATGATAGCACATTATGAGGATACAAAAAGCAACACTTTTTTTAGCCAATTGATAAATCTCAAACAAAAGGGTTCAATGATGGAGCATATTGAGGACTTGCAAAATTTGAATATAAGGGTAAAATATATTCCATAAGAGCGTAGGATTGATGTGTTCATAGGGATATTAAAAGATAACATTCAACATGAGGTTCGCCTTTGGGAACCAGATTCATTGGATAAGGCATTTAGGTTGGCAAGACAAATGGAAATCAAAATTATGGCAAAAAAGAAGCCTTCCACTCACAATCATAAAGATGGATGTGTTGCTACCCCTAGCCATCCACAACCTACAATGTTGACACGACAACAATTCGAAGAAAAAAGAGTAAAAGGGCTTTGTTACAGTTGTGATAACAAATACACTAAAGGTCATAAATGTGCCGAGAAGAAATTATTTTACATAGATTGTGAAGAGGAGGAAGAAAAGGAATAAAAAATGTCAAAAGAATAGCATATACACCAGGAACAAAGCCTAGAAGAAGAAGAAATGAATCCGACTATATCTTGTAATGAATTGTCCAGAATTACCACTCCTCAAGATATTAAGATACAAGGGCATATCAAGAAGAAACATGTAATAGTGTTGATTGATTCAGGAAGTACCCATAATTTTATTCAATGTAAGATAGCCAAGGAATTGAATTGCTTCCTATATCCAGGATGAGAGTGTCAAGTGATGGTTTCAAGTGGAGGAACCATAAATTGCTTAGTAAAGTGCCACAATATCAAGCTATCCATGGGAGAATATGTATTGAATAGCCCAATTCTTTGCATTCCAATGGGTGGTGCCGATGTTGTACTAGGAGTCCAATGGCTACAATCCTTGGGTAAAATAGCTTTTAATTTTCAAGAACTTTTCATGAAATTCTCTTCAGAAGGAAAGGAAGTTGAATTAAGGGGTATCGCAGGGAAACCGAGAAAGATAATCAGCTCTAACGGAATAACGAAGCTTCTAAATAAATAACAATGATAAATAATTGCATAATTATGTTCACTAGGGGTTCCCACATTGAATTCATCCATTTCTCCACATCTCCAAAAAGTCTTGGACAACTATTCCAAGGTATTTGAGACTCTTGAAGGCCTCCCACCTATTCGTGATCATGATCATGCTATGAATTTGATTCCATGAAGTTTTCCTCCAAAGATCAGGCCTTATAGATATCCCTGTCCAAAAGAGTGAAATTGAACGTATGGTTGAAGAAATGTTAGAGGATGGTATAATTGAACCTAGTCAAAATTCCTTCTCTGCTCCAGTAGTATTGGTTCACGAGAAGGATGGATTATGGCGCATGTGTCCAGATTATATGGAGCTCAACAAGCTCACTATTAAAGATAAATTTCCCATTCATGTCATTGATGAATTATTGGATGAATTGCATGGATCAATTTACTTCACCAAGCTGCATCTTCATTCAGGATATCATCAAATCATAATGAAGACTAAATAAATTCCAAAAATAACATTTAGAGATCATAGGGTCAATATGAATTTTTGGTCATGCATTTTGGCCTCACTAATGCACCTTCTACATTTCAAGGTTTGATGAATTCCACTTCTGAACCCTTCGTTAGAAGATTTGTGTTAGTACTTTTTAATGATATACTAATCTACAACAAGTGTTGGAAAGATAATCTCCAACATGTTGAAATGGTGCTCAAACTATTGGAGGAGAAACAATTATATGCAAAAAATTCCAAATGTTTCTATGGAGTACAAGAAATGGAATATCTAGATGATATTGTATCTCATGAAGGTGTTAAGGTAGGCCCTAGCAAAATTAAAACCATTAAGGAATGCAAAATCCCCACATCCATAAAGCATCTATGTGGATTTCTCGGGTTGATATGGTATTATTGCAAGTTTGTTAATAACTATGGGATAATAGGAGCACTTCTAACAACATTATTGAAGAAATATGCATTTTCATGGACTCCAAAAGCAACAAAGGCCTTTGAACATATTAAAGAGGCAATGTGCCAAGCACTAGTCTTCGTTGTACCAGACTTCACAAAAACCTTTATTGTGGAATGTGATGCCTTAGGAAATGGAATTGGTGTTGTTTTAATGAAAGAAGAAAGACTCATTGCTTTCGAAAGTCATCCAATCAAAGGAAAGAATTTACACAAAGCCATTTATGAGAAGGAAATGTTGGCAACACTACATACACTTAATAAATGGCGACCCTACCTAATGGGAAGACACTTCAAGGTAAAAATAGATCATGATAGTCTAAAATAATTTTTAGAATAAAGATTATCTTCAGAAAAGAAAAAAGAATGGGTCACAAAGATGTTGGGTTATGACTTTGAAATCATCTACAAAAAAGGCAAGAAAAATTTGGTGGCAGATGAACTCTCAAGAAAGGATGAGGATGTGGAAGCATTTCTTTGTGCCATTTCTATTATCCAACAAGATTGGATAAATGAAGTAAGGAATGAATGGAAGAATGATGAGGAAGTGTGGGCACTCATTCAAAAGATACAACAATATCCTAGTACACCTGGTACATTTAGCTAGAAAAATGATTCGTTATGGTACAAGGATCAGTTATACCTATGTAAGAATTCACAACTCAAACGAAAGATTCTTAGGGAATTGCACACCTCTCCCTTAGGAGGGCACTCAAGATTTCTAAAAACCTACCACAGGGTTAAGAAGGATTATTTTGGGATGGCCTTAAATCGGATATTCAAAAGTTTGTGGCGGAATATTTGGTTTGCCAACAAAATAAATTTGAAACAATTAAGACCCCGACACTATTACAACCTTTATCCATTCCAAGTGAATGTTGGGAGGAGGTTCCAATGGATTTTATCACAGGTTTACCCAAGTCTGAAGGAAAGAGTGTTATCATAGTGGTAGTTGATAGACTTACCAAGTATGCACACATTTGTGCATTATCTCATCCATTTAAAGTGAGTATAGTCTCTACTGCATTTATGGAAACAATTCAAAAGTTACATGGAAACCCAAATATTATTGTAAGTGACAGAGATCCCATTTTCATTGGAAATTTTTGGACAAAGTTATTTTCTTGTCTTGGTACTCAGTTATCTCATATCTCATCTTATCATCCTCAATCTAATGGGAAAAATGAGATAGTAAACAAATGTTTGGAAGGATATCTTCGCTGCTTTGTATCCGATAAATAGACTCAATGGGTGAAATGGTTTCCTTTGGCTAAATGGTGGTATAAGACTTCCTTCCATACTGCAACAAAAATGACCCCATTTATGGCACTTTATGGATACCATCCACCATCCATCACATCATATTTAAGAGAAAATTCTAAGGTTCAAGTAGTGGAAGATCACATCGACCATCAGCAACAAGTTCTCCAACTCTTAAAGGATAACCTCACCTTGGCGTAGAATAGAATGAAATAGTAGGTAGATCAACATCGCACCGAAAGAAGTTTTGATGTAGGTGATTGGGTATTCCTACGGCTACAACCATATAAACAAATGTGCCTCAAGCAAGCTACTAAGGATAATAAATTATCACCAAAGTATTATGGTTCGTACAAGGTGTTGCAAAAGATAGGTACTATGGCATACAAATTGGAGCTTCATGCATCTTCCCGAGTTCACCCAGTTTCTCATGTTTCATGCTTAAAGAAGGTTATAGGTGACAAGCTTCCAGTTCAAACAATATTTCTAGAACTTGATGAGGAAGGAAAAATCATATTGAAACCTGAAGCAGTCAAAGAAATAAGAACTCGACAGCTACAAAAATGATCAATTTCAGAGTATCTCATCATGTGGAAGAACTTACCCATTGAGGATTCCACATGGGAGGATGAGAATTTTATGTAGAAGAATCCAGAACTACTCAAGTGTTGAGGAAAACACTTTTTTCAATGAGAGAGGCATGTTAGGTCCCTATAATACTAGTGATTCCCCCATTACTATTGTCTTTGTATCCCTTATTTTTATTGTTGTGCCCCTATTGTCTCCATATTGTTATTATTGTGCCCCATAAAATCCCACTATTGTTATTTTATGCCTTTATATTATTATTGTTAGGTCAGTTTGGTTATATTGTGACCCCTTAGACTCCTATATATAGAAAGGAGGTTTTTTCATTCGAATCATCCAAGAATTGTTCATTTTGTAATGTAAAGGAGGCTTCCCCCTAGAAGAGGCTGAATTCTAAGTTGTTCATCTATCTTTTCTATCTTTTTGTGAGCTAGTTTTAGAATAGATTTAAGTTCCCCGATTTATAATAACAATATTGATCAAATTTATCACAATTTTACTACTACTCTTTCCACTACCATTAACAAGTTACCTCTGAGGTTTCATATAACAAGATAGATAAAAATTCCAACCCTTGGTATGACAAAGACTATAAAAGTGTCAAGAAAAGTATTCGTTACGCCCTAACAAAACTGCAAATCTCTAAAATATTAGTATATAAAAGGCCCTCATTAAAGAGAAGAATTGTTCATATATTAATAAAAGACAAGAGAATATTTTCCACCTCTCTAAATTCATATAAAAAATTGTTTGTTAGAATCTTCTTGTTTGTAAATCTAAAGATAA
The DNA here is from genome assembly GCA_031772625.1 of Pinus tabuliformis. Classification (NCBI taxonomy): domain Eukaryota; kingdom Viridiplantae; phylum Streptophyta; class Pinopsida; order Pinales; family Pinaceae; genus Pinus; species Pinus tabuliformis. Next base: position 1,206,332,488 of record CM062805.1, on the reverse strand, counting down.
TCATTTGATCCCCTTAGAAATATGGGACATCTACCTTAAGAAGTTGTATGAATCTCTAGACACCATGGAAAACATCATTAGCACTCATATTAAGCATGATATATTTTCTCTTGAGGACAATGAGTCTCGTATTAATAAGCTCAGTAATGGGAAAGTTAAAGTTATTGAAGGATACCAAGTTGAGATCTGAAAGCTTAGAATATCTATCCTCATTCCTCATCTTCAAAAGCTTATCAATTTGTCTATAAAGCATGGCTTCCATAAAACTTGGACACAAAGTCATATTGTGCCTATCTTTAAAAATGGGGACAAAGTTGTTCCCTCTAACTAAATGACCATTATGATTAGCCACATCTTAGCCAAGATTTATGGTTTCATTTCAGATAGGAAGATTAGCCATAGGCTTGAAATCCACTGGTAAAAGAGCTAAAGGGAAAAATGGTTTTATGAGATACCAATCGATTATCGACCATCCTTTCATGTCCAAGGAATGTCATAATAATAAAGCCGGTCTCTTTTGTTTCTTTCTCGACTTTAGAAAAGTCTTTGACACTATTCCTTGGGATAAGCTTTGGAAAATAATTGATGAGATAATGATTCCTACTGAGTTTAAGATTATTGTGATTTACCTCTATGAGATGGTTGTGCCAAGATTAATACCAACAAAGGGTGGTCTAAATATATTAAATGAAATATAGAGGTTAAGAAAGGGTGTCGCCTTCCCCCAGAGTTTTTTGTATTTACATCGGTAAGATAGAGGAGTGTTTGGAAATCACAAGGTGCAAGAGGAACAAGCGTGCTGATATTATCCTTACTCTTCTCTTCTACATTGATGATATTGTTCTTCTTGCTATAAGCCATGACGACTTGGACAAGGAACTTACGACTCTTTATGACTATTGCTCCAAGATGGGTATGACAGTTAATACTAACAAGACTAAAATCATGATAACTAAATCCAAAATGATCACCCATATTATAGAAAATCATTGGAACATGTCTCTTCTTATAAATCTTTGGGTATTAACATTCCTTATCAACTCAACTGGAATTAAAACATTGAGAAAAGGATTATTGGATGATGGAAATTTTAGTATGAGATTGAAAACAATTGTAAGGTTGTTGATCTTTGTCTTTGGTGTAAGAAAAGGTTCCTCTTTGATACCCTCATCACCCCTATTGTCTTATATAGTTGTGAAATCTGGGGTGTACTATATTGAGAGAATAGTTGAGAGATATTGATATTATTTAAAAGAAATTCGTAACCTACAATCTCAAGATCAAGGGTAATACCCCCTATCCTATCCTCTTGATCAAACCTGGCTTCTCCCCAATTGAAATAAGGGCTATGTTTAAGTATCTAATATATAAGAAGAATCTTTACAACATGAACTCCACGAGGCTTTCTAAAATTTCTTCTAAATTTAGTCAAACCCCTCACCTTCACCTCAAGCATGGGTGGCATAAGGATGCACAGTATCAGCTGAACCATTGGGGGATAAATGAGGAGATCATCTTGGAATGCTAGGATAGTTTAAAAGATATTGTCACCTCCAAATTTAAGGATAATCTATGGCATGATAAGGAGATTGAGGTTAAAAGGAATCTTAGGTATTATAACGAGGTGATTAACCACGCCATTGAGAACGAGAATTATCTTTCTGTTTTGACCAACTCAAACGAAAATATGAACATTGCTAAGATTAGAACAAATTCTCGTGAACTCCAAAGTGAAACTGGGTGGTGTTCTACTCCCAAGACTCCATGGGATGATAGAATTTGTAATCTTTGCAATACTAAGAGGGTGGAAGATGAAAAAAAAAAACTTTAAGACTGTCTGAACATTACTCACATCCTCCCTCATTTCCCTAACATCTAGCACACTCCCAATCTTTGTGACTTGTTAAGTCAACCTAACTATAGTGATCTTGGAGCTCTTCTTTCGCTTCTTTTTGAGCATAGAAATAAGATTCTAAAGAATTATAATTAGATTATTATTCTTCTTAAGGTTTAGTAGAATGCATTAGTCTTAGTGGACGTTAATCATCATCATAAAGGTCATTATACTATGATGAGGAGTTAGGGTAAATTATCCAATATTTATTTCAACCCCCACAGTTTGGTAACTGAAACTAATGAAGAGTGATTTTTCTTTTTAATGTTGTTGGTGAGGGGTAGGATGCGTGTACGAATTGGATTATTATTGATTGAAAAATTTAACGGATAAAATTTATTTAGTAGTTTTATAAATTAATAGTAAAAGGAAGAAATATTTTAGAAAAACGTTGAGTATCATTCTCTAAAAAAAATAAAATGAAACATATATATTTTCTATATTTTGGATTAAAGTATGAAGAAAATAAAATATTGGTGGTATTTGATTTCTACTTGGATTTAATGATTAAAAATTCCTCTAAAAAGGTTATAAGTTCAAATTTAAAAGATGGTCAAATATACACACATGTATAGACTTTAGTAATCAAATCATTGCAATAATGTGCAATGATATATACTCTATTATATATTCATGTAAAGTAGTGCATATGAAAAAAACTATTAAATCAATAAATATGATATTCACAAAATATAAAATTTAAGGTGACCATATATTCTATTCCATGTTCTTGTGGAATGGTGTATACTGAAGTTAGTATTGAAAATTTGACATTCCTTTTTTTATTGAAGTATTAGCTTTGGTTATGAGTGTATTAAGGGGTTTAGGAAAGTTGGTTATGGTAACTTTTAAATATTGTTTCTTTTTGCATGATTGGTTTTACACCTGGTTGATGTATTCAATGTAGTAATAGTTACTATGGAGTTAGGAAAATTGATTTAGGGAGATGTAAAATTTGGGTTCAGAAATTAAATTATGCATATTTAAATATTACTATTTATTACAAACATTTGGAAATTATTATGTACAATTTTTATGCGATTAATTTGTTTATATGAGACAAAAACTAATTGAAAATCTAAATATACAATGAAATGATAGGTTCTCAACATAGGTGCTTGAACTAATTGCATAATCACCATATTTTACTTCACAAAAATATTGCTTATAGTGCCAATTTATATCTCATCCAGATTCAACAAGTGACTAATGCAAAAATAAAATGGAAATGTTACAAACATAAGGTTCTACATTCATTTATTTGAACCATCTGTAAATGCTACATGAATGACTAAATCTAACCATATCTACCAGCAAAGAGTGAAACAAGATAAGCATAGTTTGAAAAAATAAAATAGAACAAAATCTAATCATTACACTAAAATATGGTAATGTACAAAACGATATTAAGAATATCTTATGTATGCGTAATATGTACTCGAGTGAGGTGGATTGTACCAATATTGAGAATATCTTTCACAATATATTGTCCCATTCTCACAATACTTTTCTATCAATATAACAATGATTCCATAGTGCTTCAAATTTACCTACTCCAAAAGAATGTTACATACAAGACACTAAAATCATTAGGGATGGTGTTGAGGAAATAGTGTCCTTAAATCATTAGGGATGGTTTGGAGGAATTCCAATAGACATTGAAGTCCAAGTAATTTCTTATAAGATGAAAACCAAGGATCATAAAACTATGTATTAATATGTGAATCTTGTGAATAGAATGCATTCACATGAGTTTATATAAATTCATCCTATTACTTTTGTGTCTGTTTAAAAGGATATCAAAGATTAGTCTAGGTGTTAGATGTCACATTTTTTACTCCATCCATTTCAACCACCTTTTTAAGGTACTTAGACCTAGTAACCATATCTTCCAAGAAATAGTAAAAAATCATAATAACCTAAAAGTGAGGCTCTAAGAACCCTAGTGAATCTTTCACCTTAAACCTTAGTACACTCAAGATTGTATCAAACTTGTGTCACATTCGACCCAACACTTTCCATGGTGTCGCATTGAAGCTGCAACTGCAGAAGTGAAGATTGACTTGCGTGGTCTAGAAGATCTCCTCTTTGGAACTACGTTGTAGGTTCATCTGAACCTCCTCTAAAAGCCGCAACTTTTGGTGGTGGAATGAAGTGAATCCGATGAACGGTTTGCAAGATATCGACTGCCCTAGTTTGAAGCCGGAAACTGCTGAAACTGAACCTGCAACTGCAGAAGTAAAGATTGACCTGTGTGGCCAAGAAGATCTCCTACTTGGAACTACGTTGTAGGTTCATCTGAACCTCCTCTGAAAGCTGCAAATTTTGGTGGTGGAATGAAGTCAATCCGACGAACGGTTTGCAACATATCATCTGCCCTAGTTTGATAATGAAGCCGCTAATGCTGATGCTATTGATCTAGGGTTTGCTACTCCTGATATGAATCAGATTTATTTTACTATTTGTCTCTGCTGAATTATTGAAGATAAAAGAAGATTTGATCAAAGGGTTTCCCCACACATTGTGGGGTTTGTAGTTGGCTAGCCGCCACATCTTGTGTCTCTTGTCTTGGTTTGTTTTCTGTCGATCGTTTAATGTTCTATCTGCACTTTACTTTATGTACGTGTGATTGCTAATATTTGGAATATAATAAGGAAAAGAAGTAAACTGTTATAAGCATAGAACATACCATAACTTAACATTACTTGTATAAACTTCTATGCAGGTAGACTTTGTCTTCTTTCACCTTATTCATTTTTCATTTTTTACAATTTTCAAAGAAGTGTGCATAGGCCCTTATTTATTTCAGAGGAAGAAGAGGGATCTTGAACGTTTCGTTATTGATTTATCAACATGGATTTAGAGCTAAGGTGAATAGAAGACAACATGAATACCACTCTTATTGGCATAAGTTTATGAAAATAATTTAGAATAATTTGGAGGACATATATTACTAAAGGTACAAAGAAGGGCATAAGGAAGAAGCATCAAATAAAGACTACTACATCAACTATTTGTATATCTCTATCATTGAAGGGTATTGATAGCTCATCATCCTTTTGAAGAAGATCAATCTCTCGGAAGCTCTTTGATCATCATTTATTTTCAAAGACATATCTATAGTAAGACCTAAAAACATGTCAAAGAATGAAGAACGTAACGATCTATAATACTCAAAAAATCTAGCACTAGTAGGTTTACTAGCAACTTGTTTTCTCACTTATTAGAAGATGGAAATTAGAGTAGGATATGTAGTTACATGTGTAGAGGAGACTCAATTTTTACCAATTATGGCATCATGGAAAGAGGCATATACCTCTTGAAGGGTTAGAGTTTGCACAGTGAGTTTCATGTGAGCAAGGAAGAGATAAAAGGATTTGGGCCATCTAGCACTTAATTGTATATACACTTACATTTTGACATCATATTGTTATAGAAAAAATATTCTAACAAGGAGAATCACAATCATCCTTGATATTAACCAAACCATCATTATGAGAAGTTTATTTAGATTCATAGTAACATGAAAAAAACATATTCTACTAGAAGATTATGAAATTAGCTTGCAAGTATGAGGATAGTCAAGTTGTAGCAAGAACATATAATTAAAGCAAGGAGCCTCAACTTCAAGGAAAGAATAAACACATTTAAAAGGAAGTCAACTAGATGACTATATGAAAGAAATAGGTATGCATATCTTCAGAAAAGAGTTGTTCATTAAAAAGTAGATTATTTTTTTTTTAAATATTATAGAAACGGTTGGTGGAAGAAACAATCTTGGAAGCATGAGCTTGGTATATCTTGGCTATAATTTGATAAGATAGAACTCTTCCACATGGCATGATAAATGAGCATTGTACTAATCAAGATGTAGTATGGTCTACTTAAGGACATAAGAAAATATAAAAATGATAAACTCAAAGGGAATTATGAAGACCCTCAAGGAAAGATTAAAATTCTGATAATGTGATGTATCTACAATTGTTTGGTTTAAACTCAATTCGAGAGCACATGGAGTGGACAACACTAGTAAATGATTAGAAGAATGTGGGAGAAATGCCTCCACCATAAGAAATAAAAGGTATCAAGTAACTAAATATTAAGCTAGTCATGTTGGATTTGATCAAGAAATTCACTTTCCTAGATAGATAGAGGGAGGTATGATTAGCTCTACATTGATTGGTTTGACAAAATATTTGTTGGTAGAGAGCTAATAGACATGTTTTCCCTTTTTATTTAGTTTAATATAATCTAACATCAATATATTGAATAAAATCACTATCATAACCTCAACATCCTATGGATATCATAAACAATATCATCATCAATATCATAAACAATAACACTATTATAAAAAACAATATACTTAAGAATAATTAAAACATCATTTAAAAAACAAAACATTTTCTCAAAATATTAAATATAATTTTCAAAACATTGGCATATTTAAATCCTGCATACTAAAATAGAACCATAAATATAATTAAAATAAATCACTTCCATACTCACAAATTTAAATATATAAATTTTCAAAAATTTCTAATAAAAAATAAATAACTATAATCGAATATAAAAGTAATTTCCTTTCCCATTTTCATTCATCTAACAATTATGTCAGCTAGATTATGTCAGTTTCCCCATTGACGTCCTCCACTTCTAAAATATAAAATAATTTTTCACTTAGAAAAGATTCACCTTTCACAGGTTTCTCTCTAGGTTTCCAATCCTTAAATTTGATCTAGCATGAATATAACGCAAAACAAAACAGAATATGCCCCTGCAAATATAACGCCAAACCTATTATTCCATGGCAACAATTTCTTATCAAAATTATACAAGTGAAACAATCGAACTTTGATACTAATAAAGATTTATTATGATTTACAACGAATTGATTTACTTACTTGAAAAAGTACTTGCTCAGTTGTCCTCTGATTTTTCTTCACGCCCATCTTCAGCAGCTTCTAAATGCATGTTTGAAAGCTGATCACCCAGTTTAGACACTTGCGGTGGAGGTATAGTGTGTAGAGAATGAGAAGAAATTTCATCATTCACATTTTCGATTCCTAACATTTGAGTGTCAACTTCTACATTATGGATATTAGTTTATACCAGTTCAGATGAATTTTAGTTTGATCTCTCTACCCTTGGTAGATCCAGAATATGTTTTTTTGTTAATCATAATTACTTATAATTATAATTATAAATATACTTTTTAATTATACATATATTTTTTTGTTTTATGTAATTTTACCAAGTCAAAATATTTAGGGGACATTGAAATATTTCATTCCTACTTCTTTTTCTTTCAAACTTAAATTAAAAAATGTTATAAAATAAAATAAAAATACCTCTGTTTAAGATGGATCTAGACTAGTAGAATATATATATATATATATATATATATATATATATATATATATATATATATTCTTTCGCCACAAGGTATTGGTGTTCATTTGTTACTTGTGTGACCAAATCAAATTAAAATAAATTATATGTGGTATTTAAACTTCTAAGTCAAAATGCTTATGGCACATTATAAAAGTTCATTCATAATTTTTCTGCTTTCATATTTAATTTAAAAAATGTTATAAAATAAAATTAAAAATATCTCTCTATGTAGATTAGAATTTAAGATGGATCTAGACTAATATATATATATATAATATATATATATTATATATATATATATATATATATATATATATATATATATATATTTCTGGGCACATGGTATTGGTGTAAGTTTATTTGTTATATGTGCGACCAAACCAAATTAAAATCAAGTATTTGTAGTATTTAGACCTCTTCATGTTTTTAAAATGTTACATAGGGACTCAAATGAATTATAGGGGTTTGGGCACATGGTATTGATAATCAATGGTGTTGGTACATGTTATTAACCTATTGACTTCTTCTTTTTTACCTATATTCTATTTTAGTTAATACTATCTTTTTAATTTTTATATAATTAGACGGAGTCAAAAGATTTATATGATAGGTTAGGATAGGACATTAAAATAGGTTAGGACTCAACAATGCATCTCAAACAATAAAATATTTATAAAATATTTTATTTGGAAAATAAGTTATGTTTTTTGTGCATGTGGTATTGATAAGCCATGGTGGGTCATGGTATTATAACAAAGCCTCTTTACATGTTAATAACATCCATGGTAAGGTGGAGGTGAATATCCATGTTTAAAACTGTTGTTATGTTGTAAGTTCATTGTATGTATTATGTTTTTATGTGCTTATTAGTTAAATTTAAATATAGTTATGACATCAATATTTTGCACCACTATATCTCCCCATACCTTTTTCTTTTAGATTAAATTTAAGAATTTTATAAAAATAAAATATTAAAAATATTAGGTTATAGATATTGCATTATAGAGCAACTCTATGGGAAGTTATAACTTTTTAAAAAACCATTTTCTTACATCGCCATTTTTTACTATATTTTTTGGTCTACTTATGAAACCTTGGTGATATGTTTGGTGGTCTTTCACTAATCTTTTGTGATATGTTTCGGTCATCTCTACAACACCTCAATACACACTTCGGTGAAACCTCAATAAAGACTTCGGTGAAACCTCGGTGATATCTCTCTGTGGTGCTTATTATGAAAGCTCGGTGATATGTTCAATGGTTCTTGTGGCGATATTTTGTGATATGTGTCAGTGGTCTCTGCAACATATAAATACAGATTTCGATGATATGTTTCAGTGGTCTCCATGAGGCGACATTTAAATACTAACTTTGGTGATCCTCTGTACAATGTGGTGGACTGTTATGAAACTAGCTCACAAAAATCTAGAAAAGAGAGATAAACACCTTAGAATTCAGCCTCTTCGAGTGCACAACCTCCTTTAGATTACACAAATGAATAATTCTTGAATGATACAAATGACAAGACCCCCTTTCTACATATAGGAGTCTAAGAGGTCATAATATAATCAAAGCCGACATAACAATAATAATGTAAGGGAACAACAATAATAATAGTGGGCTTCTATGAGGCACAATAATAACAATATGGGGACTACATGGGTACAACAATTAAATAAGGGGGTTGCAATAATAACAATAAGAGGTTACACTAGTAATATAGGGACCTAACATGTACTTCGGTGATACTCTTTGTGATGCAGTGGATATTTTCTTTGTGGTGCAGTGGATCTTCGCCAATACTGAATATATCATGGATTTGATCTCACTTCGCATCTAAATACATAATTCACATCTAAATACAAACTTCGGTGATCCTCTCTGCGGCAGAGTGGATCTTTTCTCTCAGGCGCTCTACTTGGGTCATATGCCAAGGTGAGAAAAAAAAGTTGGTTGTTTAGCTGTTTGACCAAAATATCAGGTGTGACTAGATGTCATCTAAGAAGATAGTGGAACTCTTCAGTTTGAAACAAATTATCATTTGTTTCTAGCTAAAGGAGTCGATCTTTATGGGTGACCTCAATTACTCGGACTCTCACAGGTGCATACGTTCCTACTCACCCTCTTTTGTTAAGTTTTTCTTGTTTACATTACGAGTACTTCCCCTCACATATCTAAGCCCCCATCTAGAAAAGGTAGACCAAGTAAAATTACTCTAGACAGTCTTTATGAGTACATTGAATCTTTAGACAGGTGAAGAGAAGAAAGAGAAACCCAATTTAAAATACAATTAATGACACTGCTTGAAAAAAATCACAAATCGCTAGAAAATAGAATAATCTCGCTTGAAAATGAACTGCAAGGAATGAATGGTAGGATTCAAGAAATAGAACATAGTAAACAATCAATGATTGAAGAAAAGAACTCCCTAAAAACCGAGATTAAAATTCTAAAAGAACAACTAAATAATAACTTAGCCCTGAATAACACAAAGAGTAAATTAGATATTAAACCCATAAAAACCCATCATGAGCACCATAAAATATCTTTACACCTTATAGTTGTTGGTATAGAAGAACAAAATAATGAGGACACATTAGAAATAGTAAACAAATGATTAAAAACAAAATATCAAATTCAAACAACCTATATCATGGAAGAAATCTGAGTAGGAAAGTTACTTGAGAATAAACATAGACTAATCTATATTAAGGTAAGTTGCAATAACCACAAATTATATATACTCAAGAAATCCCTCAGCCTACAGGGAACCAAAATCTTTATAAATGAGGATTTGATTCCAAAATACAAAGCTAGAATGAGGAAAGAAGTCCAAAAGGCTAAGGAGGAAAGAAAAAAGGGGCATGGGTTATCATTAGAAATGAGAAATCTATTATTCGAGATAGAGTTCAAAATACAAGTGATAAATAAGGATTAGGATCACTAAGGATCATCTTGTGGAACTGTCGGGGTTTCCCATGGCATAAAGGTCCTATGTTAATTTGGATCCCAAGTGATATTGACCTTATTTTTCTCATTGAAACTTCGGAATATGAAGAATCTAAGGTTCCTCGCCTTGATGGATTCATTCTTTGGTCTACTTGGAACAAGAAATCATCTTGAAGGGGTCTTGGTGGTATAACCTATTATAAAAATAACATTGTTTCTTCTCACATCCAACTTCATATTATCGAACCCTTTAATCAGTACATTTCAATCGAGGTCTCTGATTCTTCCTCCAATAAGTTTTTTCTTTCTAGCTTCTATTTTGCTCCTATCAACTCTACCTCCTATAAGAAAAATAACTTAGATAAGAATTTTCCTTTCACTACCTTAGAAAAAGACATTCACAACCTGAGGAATGATGGTAATATCCTTTTTCTTCCGAACTTCAATGCTAGAATTTCTACTAACCAAGGTATTATGTTAAGTAACCACTCTAACCCTGAGCCTCACTCTCAGCACATGTCATTCTCTTTAACCCATAATCTTGTTATTCATATCATCCACATGAAAGATTCTAGTGAGAGTCAAAAACACACTCATTTCAATATGATCAATATTGACCTTTTATTAATGGAATTGGAAAGGGATTTTGTTAGGTCTCTATAATACTAGTGATTCCCCAATTACTATTGTTGTTGTATCCCTTATTGTTATTGTTGTGCCCCTATTGTCCCCATATTGTTATTATTGTGCCCCATAAAATCCCACTATTGTTATTTTTGTGCCTTTATATTATTATTGTTAGGTTAGCTTGGTTATATTGTGACCCCTTAGACTCCTATATATAGAAATGAGGTTTTGTCATTTCAATCATCCAAGAATTGTTCGCTTGTGTAATGTAAAGGAGGTTCCCCCCACGAAGAGGCTGAATTCTAAGGTGCTGATCTATCTTTTCTATCATTTTGTGAGATGGTTTCGTAACATTTGGTATTAGAGTTGTGGATTCTAGCATTTTGATGCCCCAAACATGCCATCGTGGTATTTTCTCTATAAAATTTTCGATACAAAGTTTTAGAAGCTACAAAATAAACCCATTTGAGAAAAATCGGCCAGAAACTTGCGTCTAAATTTCAGATCTTTTCGTGCTATATTTTCATAGATATGATCTGAGGAAGTTAGAGTTTTTGCAAGCTCCAGAATTTAAGCTAAAACAAGTCATCATGGGATTTTCACTATAGCAGTTTTGCTAAAAAGTTTTAGAAGCTAAAACAAAAACCCAGTTGAGACAAAATTTGTATAAACCTTGGATCCAAATTTCAGATCCTGTCTCGATATATTTTTGGAGATATAATCTAAGGAAGTTAGGGTTTTTGTAGACCCCCGAATTACATACCAAATAGGTCACCTTGGGAAAATTGTCATAGCGTTTGCTCTGAGCATCAGATTGAATTTTCGTAAGACGTTGCAGAAAGCGGACAGACTGTAATTACTTGGATATCATATTTAGAACCTAAGGTTGAAATAGTGACCCGCAGCACATCATACAAGTTCGCTCTACTGAACAAGTCTATTCTCAGGTCATCATGCGATATTTGGGATAACCATTCATTGGAGAATCCAATATTGATTAGAATTGCAGGGTTGGAAAGACTACTCAAAGGGATATCACACGAAGAAATTTAAGACCTTGGAGATCCAAAATTACTGTGATACATCAAATTCAATATTGAGCTCCTACGAAGTAAAAAAAAATGTTTCTAGTTTTTTAAAAATTTTCATAAGCTTGGTTTGAAAAAATATTTTGAAGGAGTTCAAAGGGCATAGTGAAGCATTATTATCAGTAATTGATGCCCCAAAGACAAAAAATAGAGACACCTAGTAAGGAACCTAAAATCTTTAGCATGACTCATGAAGAAGAGGAAGAAATGAAACATGATATATCAAAATTACGAGACCAAATGCAACAAATTTCACTCGCACAAAAGGTAAGAGAAGCTATGATGGATAGTTTAAAGAAAGATGTAGAAGATAGTATGGACAGTTTAAAGAAAGACGTAGAAGCTAAGATATATGGTGTGGAAGCTAAAATGGATGGTTTAAAGAAAGACGTGGGAGCTAAGATTGATGGTTTAAAGAAAGGCGTAGAAGCTAGGATTATTGATGTGGAAGCTAAGATGGATGGCATGGAAGCTAAGATGTATGGCTTGGAAGATTTGAAGACAAATTTGACAAAGTTTCTACAGGAAATGCTTACTAATGGCGTAAGGGTAGTAAAGGAAACTCATTATGAGAACAAAATAAATGTTAATCATGATTTCATAGACTCCAACGTTGGATTGAATAAACACCATGTTCCAAAGATCGATATGAGGAAGCTTGATGGAAAGGATCTCAGAACATGGATACTACAGATGGAGCAATTTTTCGATCTCCATAATGTGCAAAATGGACAAAAGGTATGCATTGCAACGTTATATTTGGAACCAAATCAGTTTGTATGGTATCGATGGCTTTGCTCTCGTAAACAAATTGTCACTTCGGCTATTTTTACAGATGAAATGATAGAACATTAGGAGGATACAAAAAACAAAACTTTTTTTAGCCAATTGATAAATTTCAAACAAAAGGGTTCAATGATAGAGCACATTGAGGACTTGCAAAAATTGAATATAAGGGTAAAAGATATTCCAGAGGAGCATAGGATTGATGTGTTCATAGGGACTTTAAAATATAACATTCAATAGGAGGTTCACCTTTGGGAACCAAATTCATTGGAGAAGGCATTCAGGTTGGCAAGACAAATGGAAAACAAAATTATGGCAACAAAGAAGCCTACCACTCACAATCATAAATATGGAAGTGTTTTTGCCCCTAGATATCCACAACCTACAAGGTTGACACCACAACATTTGGAAGAAAAAAGGGCAAAAGGGCTTTGCTACAGTTGTGATAGAAAATACACTAAAGGTCATAAATGTGCTGAGAAGAAATTATTATACATAGTTTATGAAGGGGAGGAAGAAAAGAGATAAGAAATCTCAAAAGAAGAGGATATACACCAGGAAAAAACCCTACAAAAAGAATAAATGAATCTAACCAGATCTTGTAATGCATTGGCTCGAATTACCACTCCTCAAACTATCAAGATAGAAGGGCATATCAGGAAGAGAAAGGTAATAGTGTTGATTGATTCGGGAAGTACCCATAATTTTATTCAATGTAAGATATCGAAGGAATTGAATTGCTTCCTATATCTAGCACGAGAGTGTCAAGTGATGGTTGCAAATGGAGGAACCATAAATTGCTTAGGAAAGTGCCATAACATCAAGGTATCCATGGGAGAATATGTATTGAATAACAGATTGTTTTCCATTCCAATGGGTGGTGCTGATATTGTAATAGGAGTCCAATGGCTACAATCCTTAGGTACAATAGCTTTTAATTTTCAAGAACTTTTCATGAAATTCTCTTCAGAGGGAAAGGAAGTTGAATTAAGGGGTATGGCAGGGAAACTGAGAAATATAATCAGCTCTAACGGAATGACAAAGCTTCTAAAGAAAGAACAACAAGAAATAATTTCACAATTATGTTGACTAGAGGTTCCCACATCGAAATCATCCATTTCTCCAGATCTCCAAAAAGTCCTGGACAATCAATCTAAGGTATTTGAGACTCTCGAAGGTCTCCCACCTATTCGTGATCATGATTATGCTATTAATTTCATTCCAGGAAGTGTTCCTCCAAACACCAAGCATTACAGATATCCCTATGTCCGAAAGAGTGAAATTCAACGTATGCTTGAAGAAATGGTAGAGGCTAGTATAATTCAACATAGTCAAAATTCTTTCTCTACTCTAGTAGTATTGGCTCACAAGAAGGATGGATCATGGCGCATGTGTCCAAATTATAGGGAGCTCAACAAGCTCACTATTAAAGATAAATTTTCCACTCATGTCATTGATGAATTATTGGATGAATTCCATGGATCAATTTACTTCACCAAGTTGCACCTTTGTTCAGGACATCATCAAATCATAATGAAGACTGAAGACATCTCAAATAGCATTTAGAACTCAAGAGGGTCATTATCAATTTTTGGTCATGCCTTTTGGCCTTATTAATGCACCTTCTACATTTCAAGGTTTGATGAATTCCATTTTCAAACTATTCCTTAGAAAATTTGTGTTAGTATTTTTTGATGACATACTAATCTACAACAAGTCTTGGAAAGATCATCTCCAACATGTTGACATGGTGCTCAAAGTATTGGAGGAGAAACAATTATATGTAGAAACCTCCAAATGTTTCTTTGGAGTACAAGATATGGAATATTTGGGTCATATTGTATCTCATTAAGGTTTTAAGGCAGACCCTAGCAAATCAAAACCATTAAGGAATGGAAAATCCACACATCCATGAATAATCTAGGTGGATTTCTCAGCTTGACAGGGTATTATCGCAAGTTTGTTAAGAATTATGGGAAAATAGCAGCACCTCTAACAACATTATTGAAGAAATATGCATTTTCATGGACTCCAGAAAAATGAAGGCCTTTGAACATATTAAAGAGGCAATGTGCCGAGAACCAGTCTTAGATGCCTTAGCCTTCACAAAAGCCTTTACTGTGGAATGTGATGCCTCAGGAAAAGGAATTGGTGTTGTTTTAATGCAAGAAGAAAGACCCATTGCTTTCAAAAGTCGTCCAATCAAAGGAAAGTTTTTACGCAAAGCTATTTATGAGAAGGAAATGTTGGCAATACTACATGCAATTAAGAAATGGCGACCCTACCTAATGGAAAGACACTTCAAGGTAAAAACAGATCATGATAGTCTTAAATAATTTTTAGATCAAAGATTATCTTCAAAAGAGAAACAAGAATCCGTCACAAAATGTTGGGTTATGACTATGAAATCATCTACAAAAAAGGGAGGAAAAATGTGCTGGCAAATGCACTCTCAAGAAAGGATGAGGATGTGGAAGAATTTATTTGCGCCATTTCTATTATCCAACGAGATTGGATAAATGAAGCAAGGAATAAATGGAAGAATGATGAGGAAGTGTGGGAACTCATTCAAAAGATACAACAAGATCCCAGTACATCTGATACATTTAGCTAGAAAAATGATTCGTTGTGGTACAAGGATCAGATATATCTATCTAAGAATTCCCAACTCAAATGAAAGATTCTTAGGGAATTTCACACCTCTCCCTTAGGAGGGCACTCAGGATTTCTAAAAACCTACCACAGGGTTAAGAAGGATTTTTTTTGGGATGGTAGAATGTTTGGTTTGCCAACAAAATAAAGTTGAAACAATTAAGACCCCAGGACTATTACGACCGTTGTCCATTCCAAGCCAACATTGGGAGGAGGTTTCAATGGATTTTATCACAGGTTTACCCAAGTCTGAAGGAAAGAGTGTTATCATAGTGGTAATTGAAAGACTTACCAAGTATGCACACTTTTCTGCATTATCTCATCCATTTAAAGCGAGTATAGTTTCTACCACATTTATGGAAACAATTCAAAATCTACATGGAAACCCAAAGATTATTGTAAGAGACAAAGATCCCATTTTCACTAGAAATTTTTGGACAAAAATATTTTCTTTTCTTGGTACTTAGTTAGCTCATAGCTCATCTTATCATCCTCAATCTGATGGGAAAACTGAGATAGTGGGCAAATGTTTGGAAGGATATCTTCGTTACTTTGTATCTGATAAACAAACATAATGTGTCAAATGGTTGCCTTTGGCTGAATGGTGGTATAACACTTCCTTCCATACTGCAAAAAAAATTACCCCATTTATGGCACTTTATGGATATCATCCACCATCCATCAGATCATATTTAAGAGAAAATTCTAAGGTTCAAGTAGTGGAAGATCACCTTGGCACAAAATAGAATGAAACAATAGGTAGATCAACATCGCAGTGAAAGAAGTTTTGATGTAGGTGATTGGGTATTCCTACGGCTACAACCATATAAAAAAATGTCCATCAATCAAACTAAGGAGGATAATAAATTATCACCAAAGTATTATGGTCCATACAAGCTGTTGCAAAAGATAGGTACTATGGCATACAAATTGGAGCTCCCTGCAGCTGCCTGAGTGCACCCAGTTTTCCATGTTTCATGCTTAAAGAAGGTTATAGGTGACAAGCTTCTAGTTCAAACAATATTGCTAGAACTTGATGAGGAAGGAAAAATCATATTGGGACCTGAAGCGGTCAAAGACACAAGAACTCAATAGCTACAAAAACATTCAATTTCAGAGTACCTCATCAAGTGGAAGAACTTACCCATTGACGATTCCACATGGGAGGATGAGAGTTTTATATAGAAGCATCCAAAACTACTCAAGCATTAAGGAAAACACTTTTTTGAATGAGAGGGGCATGTTAGGTCCCTATAATACTAGTGATTCCCCCATTAATATTTTCGTTGTATCCTTTATTTTTATTGTTGTGCACCTATTGTCCCTATATTGTTATTATTGTGCCCCATAAAATCCCACTATTGTTATTTTGTGCCTTTATATTATTATTGTTATGTCGGTTTGGTTATATTGTGACCCATTAGACTCCTATATATAGAAAGGAGGTTTTGTCATTTGAATCATCCAAGAATTGTTCATTTGGGTAATGCAAAGGAGGTTGCCCCTTAGAAGAGGATGAATTCTAAGGCATTGGTCTATCTTTTCTATATTTTTCTGAGCTGGTTTCATAACAGATTTAAGTTCCTTGACTTATAATAACAATATTGATCTAATTTATTACAATTTTACTACTACTCTTTCAACTACCATTAACAAGTTATCCACTGAGGTTTCATACAACAAGATAAATAAAACTTCCAACCCTTGGTCTGAAAAAGACTATAAAAGTGTCAATAAAAGCATTCGTTACACTCCTAACGAAACTACAAATCTATGGAATATTAATATATAAAATTCCCTCATTAAAGAGAAGAATTCTTCCTATATTAATAAAAGACAATAGAATGTTTTCCATCTCTCTAAAGTCGCACCCATAATTTTTTGGCAGAATCTTCTTGTTTGTGAATCTAAAGATAATCATTTGATCCCCTTAGAAATATGGGACATCTACCTTAAGAAGTTGTATGAATCTCTAGAAACCATGGAAAACATCATTAGCACTCCTATTAAGCATGATATATTTTCCCTTGAGGACAATGAGTCTCGTATTAATAAGCTCATTAATGGGAAAGTTAAAGGTATAGAGGGATACCAATTTGAGATCCTAAAGCTCAAAAGATCTATCCTCATTCCTCATCCCCACAAGCTTATCAATTTGTCTATAAAGCATGGCTTACATAAAACTTGGACACAATGCCTTATTGTGCCTATCTTCAAAAATTGGGACAAAGTTGTTCCCTATAACTACATGACCATTATGATTAGCCACATCTTAGCCAAGATTTATGGTTTCATTTCAAATAAGAAGATTAGCCATAGTCTTCAAATCCATGGTAAGAGAGCTAAAGGGAGAGATGGTTTTATGAGATACCAATCAATTATCCACCATCTTGTCATTTCCAAGGAATGTCATGATAGTAAATTTGGTCTCTTTTGTTTCTTTCTTGATTTTAGAAAAGCCTTTGACACTATTCCTTGCGATAAGCTTTGGAAAATAATTGATGAGTAATGTTTTCTATTGAGTTTAAGATTATTGTGATTTACTTATGCGAGATGGTTGTGCCAAGCTTAATACCAACGAAGGGTGGTCTAAAGAGATTAATTCAAATATAGCGGTTAAGAAAGGGTGTCCCCTTTCCCTAAACTTTTTTGTATTTACATCAGTGCGCTAGAGCAGTGTTTGGAAATCATAAGGTGCAAGGGGAATGAGCTTGCTGGTATTATCCTTACTCTTCTATTCTACAATGATCACATTGTTCTTCTTACTATGAGGACATGGACAAGGAGCTTATGACTCTTTATGACTATTTCTCCAAGATGGGTATGACAGTTAATACTAACAAGACTAAAATCAGGATAATTAAATCCAAAATGATCACCCATGGAAATTTTGTCGATTATAGAAAATCCTTGGAACATGTCTCTTCTTATAAATCTTTGGCTATTGACATTCCTTATTAGCTCAACTGGAATTACAACATTGAGAAAACGATTATTGGATGATGAAAAGTTTATTATGAGAATGAAAACAATTTTAAGGTTGTTGATATTTGTCTTTGGTGTAAGAAAAGGTTCCTCTTTGATACCCTCGTCACCCCTATTGTCCTATATAGTTGTGAAATCTGGGGTTGTACTATATCTAGAGAATAAATAGTTGAGAGATATTGATATTATTTAAAAGAAATTCTTAACCTACAATTTCAGGATAAAATTTCTTCTAACTTAGTCAAAAACCCCACCTTCACCTCAAGCGTCGGCAGTATAAGGATGCATAGTATTAGCTCAACCATTGGGGGATAAATCAGGAGATCATCTTGGAATGCTAGGATAGTTTAAAAGATAATATCACCTCCAAATTTAAGGATAATCTATGGGATGATAAGGAGTTTGAGGTTAAAAGGAATCTTAGATATTATAACGAGGTGATCAACCCCACCCTTGAGAACGAGAGTTATCTTTCTGTTTTGACCAAATCAAAGGAAAATATGAACATTTCTAAGATTAGAACAAATTCTCGTGAACTCCAAAGTGAAACTCGGGGGTGTTCTACTCCCAAGATTCCATGGGATGATAGAATTTGTCAAATTTGCGATACTAATACAGTGGAAGATGAAAAAAAAGTCTTTAAGATTTTTTGTCCCTTACTCACATCCTCTCTCATTTCCCTAACATCTATCACACTCCCAATCTTCGTGACTTGTTCATTCAACCCAACTATAGTGATCTTGGTGCGCTTCTTTCGCTTCTTTTTGAGCATAGAAATAACATTCTAAAGAATTATAATTAGATTATTCTTCTTCTTAAGATCTGGTAGAATGCGTTAGCCTTAGTGGACATTAATCATCATCATAAAGGTCATTATACTATGATGAGTAGTTAGGGTAAATTATCCAATATTTATTTCCACCCCCACAGTTTGGTAGCTGAAACTAAAGAAGAGTGATTTTCCTTTTTAACATTGTTGGTGAGGGGTAAGATGCATATACTAATTGGATTATTATTTATTGAAAAATTTAATGGATGAAATATATTTAATAGCTTTATAAATTAATAGTAAAAGGAAGAAATCTTTCAAAAAAAAGTTGAGTATCATTCTCCATAAAAAGAATAAAAATGAAACACATATATTTTCTATATTTTGGATTAAAATGTAAAGAAAATAAAATATTGGTGGTATTTGATTTCTACTTGGATTTAATGATTAATAATTCCTCTTAAAAGGTTATAAGTTCAAATTTAAAAGAGGGTCAAATATACACACATGTATAGACTTTAGTAATCAAATCATTGAAATAATGTGCAATGATATATATTATATTCTATATTATTGTAAAGTAGTGCATATGAAAAAAACTATTAAATCAATAAATATGATATTCACAAAATATAAAATTTAAGGTGACCATATATTCTATTCCATGTTCTTGTGGAATGGTCTATATTGAAGATAGTATTGAAACTTTGTCATTCCTTTTTTTATTGAAGTATTAGCTTTGGTTGTGAGTGTATTAAGGGGTTTAGGTAAGTTGGTTATGGTAACTTTTAAATATTGTTTATTTTTGCATGATTGGTTTTACACCTGGTTGATGTATTCAATGTAGTAATCGATACTATGGAGTTAGGAAAATTGATTTAGGGAGATGTAAAATTGGGGTTTAGAAATAAAGTTATGCATATTTAAATATTACTATTTATTACAAACGTTTGAAGATTATTATGTAGAATTTTTATGCGATTAATTTGTTTATATGAGACAAAAACTAATTGAAAATCTAAATATACAATGAAATGATAGGTTCTCAACCCAGGTGCTTCAACTAATTGCATAATCACCATATTTTACTTCAAAACAATATTGGTTATAGTGCCAATGTATATCTCATCCAAATTCAACAAATGACTATTGCAAAAATAAAATAGAAACGTGACAAACATAAATTTTTACATTCATTTATCGGAACCATCTATAAATGCTACACGAATGACTAAATCTAACCATACCTAACAACAAAGAGTGAAACAAGATAAGTGTAGTTCGAAAAATTAAAATAAAACAAAATCTAATCATTACACCAAAATATGGTAATGCACAAAAGGGTATTAAGAATATTTTATGTATGCGTAATATGTCCTCGAGTGAGGTCGATTGTACCAATATCAAGAATATATTTCACAATATACTGTCCCATTCTAACAATATATTTCTATCAATCTAACAATGATTCCATAGTGCTTCAAATTTACCTACTCGAAAAGTATGTTACATAAAAGACACTTACTTAAATCATTCGGGACGGTGTTGAGGAAATAGTCTCCTTAAATCACTAGGGATGGTGTGGAGAAATTCCAATAGACATTGAAGTCCAAGTAATTTCTTGTAAGATTGAAACCAAGGATCATAAAACTATGTATTAATATGTGAATCTTGTGAACAGAATGCAATCACATGAGTTTATCTAAATTCATCGTATTACTTTTGTGTGTGTTTAAAATGGTATCAAAGATTAGTCTAGGTGTTAGATGTCGTATTTTTTACTCCATCCATTTCAACCACCTTTTTCAGGTATCTAGATCTACTAACCATATCTTCAAAGAAATAGTAAAAAATCATAATAACCTAAAAGTGGGGCTCTAAGAACCGTAGTGAATATTTCACCTTAAACCTTAGTACTCTCAAGATTCTATCAAACTTGTGTCGCATTCGATTCAACACTTTCCATGGTAATTTCTTATGTCTGTGGTATTTGATGACCCTCAATATTACAACAAGAATGTTGGAACTACTTGAGGGCTCAACTTTAATTATCAACTCATGGTTCATACAAACTTAAGATGGGGGTCAACACTTTGTGTTCAAAAAACACCTTCCTCTTCCTAGTCTGACTCCTTTTGATGCAAGTGAAAGAAGAAAATGAAACAAATTCAATAAGAAAAGATATGGGTAAGATACCATTCCTAAATTGAAGAAGGTAAATTGAAATAAGAAAACTTATTCTACTTTTGTTGCAAAGTAAATGATAGAAAGGAAATATATTCTACTTGCTCGAATGTAAATCACACATAATAAAATAATAACAATGAAAATCTAATCTATCTTGTGAAAAGGAAACAACAATGAAAGAAATATATTCTACTTTGTAAGAAAGGAAAGTCCTATATTACTCTTGTAGGAAAGAAATCACACGTTGTTTAAAGTAAATTGTAAGAAAGGAAATATAGACTAGATGCAGAAATCAACATTCAAGAAGCAAGCAATAAAGAAGCTAAATGATGACCTAGCCAAGCATGGGCTCATCCACAGTGGACTTGGAGGATTCATAGGCTATTATAAGGAATAAATATACTTCTGTTATGAATTTAGAGTGAATTTAGGCAAGGATGAAGCTGCAAAATATACTTCTATTAGAAACTCTCTTTTGCTACAAGAAACTTTTAGCAAGCCTATTTGTCGAGTTAACATGTCAAATTCCTAAGCTAATCAAGTGAAAAATGTTGCGGGGTAAATTTTGTTATCAAGTTGAATGTTTTTATAATTCAAGGGAAATGGAATCAACTAAAAGAGCTTCATTAACATGTGCTAAAATTTAGTAGAAAATTACCACTAAAAACTAGAAATTTCATAAGAGTGAACTAGTAAGTTAATCTAAATAAGAAAATGCCTAAGCTAATCAAGTGAAAATGTTGTGGGGTGAATTTTATTATTAATTTTATTTTTTTTAATTCAATCTAATTGGAATAAACTCAAAATAGAAACATTAACATGTCCTAAAATTCAAAAACAAAATCTACTAGAACTAGAAATTTGAGAATAGTGAACTAATAAACTAGTCTAAGTTGTAATCCAATGATCAAAATGTCTT
Source organism: Pinus tabuliformis (assembly GCA_031772625.1). Classification (NCBI taxonomy): domain Eukaryota; kingdom Viridiplantae; phylum Streptophyta; class Pinopsida; order Pinales; family Pinaceae; genus Pinus; species Pinus tabuliformis. The sequence continues at coordinate 1,206,310,238 of CM062805.1, read as the reverse complement.
TCCTAAGCTATGCTAGTGATGCATCATATTATTTATTATATAAATAAACTAAAAAAAACTCATTTCAATCATTTAATCATATAACTTACAACAAATGAAAAATGAACATTAAATGCATAAATGATAAATGTAGAGAAAATGCTAGAAAGAACATAAATAAAATGCACAATAGGGCTCTGAGGCTCCTCGGATGGCCCAGAGCAAGGATACTCATATTCCTATGAATAAAACCAATCCTTAGAAGTTAAAAATGAAACCAAACTTGATTATTAGAATCAAGTCAAGTACATATTTGTTGGGAATGAAAGTAGAACTCCTACATAACAAGTTGTCTTCACAAGAACACTAAAAATTCCTCTTCCCTAGAGGCTAATTTGAATTGTAGCTATACAATTTTATGGGGGAAGAAACCTCCTTGAGAGGATGGTTCCTTCCCCCTCCAAAGTTCCTCAAAAAGTGGATCTGGTCCCCAACAAAAATAATCTTCATTAATTGTTGATTTCTAGCTTCTCCTATAGAAGGGAACACATCCCTAGATTTTCTAAGTTAGTGGATCTTCATATCTATCCAGTAATTCCATAATCGCTTATTTATATATTATACAAGCTATAACCTTTCCATCCATTCCTTCGATCAAATTCTCTGATGAGTTTGACCAACCATCGATTTCTTGGCTTGTATACATCACAGTATCTATATGCAGTCACTAGTTTTTTCATGAGAGTGTTGAGCATGCTCTGATTTCGAAGATTTTTTTTCCTTATTTTTCTCTCCCATCACATTTTCTGCTATGACGAAAGCAATGTCAGTGCTAATTTTTAATTTACAATCACAATGCTCTGCTTTTCATCACCCTTTTTCCTTTCTTGTTTTCAGTGTTTTTCAACCTCCATGAGTGATTTCCAGTGTAACTATAGTGTGTTTTTCTTCATTGTTATCCTTGTGTGATTACAATTGTCTCTTGGCTTTGTTGATGTCTGTTTGAGGCTTGATTTCCTTCTAGCTTTTCTAGGTCACCCTTCACCCATCACTTGGTTCGTCTCTGTGAGATTGATTTCTTCCATTTGGGAGTTTTGCTGCAAGCAAGACACCATTTTATAGTTTCTTTCGATTCATGATTGTGAAGTTATTTTCATTAGCGTTGGATCATTTTGATACTTTGAAAATTACTTCTACTCCATTATCAAAAGTAGATTACAATTGTTTGCTTTCGTGAAACTGAAAGTGAATTCTTGTTTTGATTTCATTGTTTCGAAAAGAAAAGTGAAAGGACTTCTTCATTTAAGTATTTTTGAAATTATTTTCATTCGAAAAAAAAAAGTGAATGAAAATTTGATTTTAGTTGATTTACATTGCATTTTTCCCTTTTCTCATTGCATTAGTTTGCATTTTTAATCAAAGTGAAAGGAAAAGAACAAAAATATTAGTGCATCTTAGTGAAAGGAAAAGAACAAAAAGATTAGTACATCTTAGTGAAAGAAAAAGTCATTTTTGTTTCTCATAGGATTGAATTTTTGACATTGTATTTGTTAGCGAAAGTGGAAGAGTAGATTTCACTTTTACATTTTGCATTAGAAAGTTAAAGAATTATGTTTTCATGCATTTTTCTTGATTTATGCATTTTCTTGGTTGTATCTCTTCCCTCATTAGTCTAGCCTTAATCAAATTAAAATAATTTTTTTTCCTCATTTAGTTTTATTATACGAATTTAGGTGAAATTGTTGAGCCATAAATGAAAACCTAATTCAATATCAACTTAAAATTTACCTCAATCAACTGAAGGAGCATTTGTAACCTAACACAAATATGTAAATTTCTAGGCTAGGGATGTATTCCAACGTCTTAAAACATATCAGTTGTTGTTCACTCCTTGCATTGTATCTCGAGGGTGAAATCATGTCCGAGTATGGAAGTATATCGAGGGTTCTCTAGTACTCTACGATGTATTAGAGGCACTCTAGTATGGCAAGTATACCATAACTCTCTCACCAAACGGCAATGCATTAGACAATGTTAACACAAACTTGTGCTCCCCATATCATCGAGTATATATTGGGAGACTCCATTACGTTCTATCTTTTAGCCACAGGTAACCGAGTCAGCCACCCTAAACATGATACACCAAACACAACATTTGAGGAGATCAGTCGTCGTACATTAAGTCCTTAGTTTTAGCTAAGGTGTATATAACAATTCACGAATACTTGGCAAAACCTCCTCCCTTGCTTACCCAACTTTTATTTTGTTTTGTTAAAATCTAAAATAAATTAATTGATTGCGGAACGAAATCCTTCGATTGGAAATACTCATTATTATATATTAGGTTGATACTAATGGAAACATTTCCCATGTCTGCCAGTCAACAAAACTCTTCTACCAGGAATCCTAATTATTTTCCGTCTTTCGGAAATACTGGTGGTCTACATATGGCAATATTGTCCCTTCCTGGATTGACCATTGGATTACCAATTTGGTTATTTTCGACCTCAGTGATTCTGAGTGTCCAAACTTCTTTTCAAACGAGTTCTCCTCCACCCAAACAACATCAACCTTTAGGTAATATTAAAGTTGACCCTTTACCTTCTTCTCCATTTTCTTCGCCTCCTTCCTATTTTCCTGTTGAAACTCTGGATTGTAGTAACCAGGAATCTAAGAAGAAGAAAAAGAAGATGGAGAAGAAGAAGCAAAGTCAGCAAGAGGTAACAAAGAAGCCATTGCTACAGATGAAAGAGATGTAGAAAAATCTTCCAATTAGCACCAAAAAGTAAAATTCCCTTGCAAGATTTGCAAGGGTGACCACCTTCTTCATGATTGCTTTGGTATTCCCAAGGTCTTAGAAGTGTGGTCTATAGGTTCACATCATCCTTTTTCATCAGCCTCTGGAGATCATGCTAGTGATAAACCTTCAACTAGTGTCACTAAAGCTCATAGGAAAAAGGGGAAAGTCAAATTTCCCTGTAAGTTGTGTGAAGGTAATCATCCCATTCACCTTTGTCCTCTTTTAGATCAAGCTTCCAAAGAATTGGAAAACCTTACAGCTTCTCAACCTCGTCTTTCATCTAGGTTTCGAAAGCTTTCCCCTGCTCCTTCACTAGTTGATCTAGTGATTGATCAAAATTCATATTTGGTCAACCCCGCTCTCTCTAAAAGTGAGTCTCGTGAGTTCGTTCTTGACCAATCATTGGTTGAGAAAATGGAAGACCTAGGTCCACCTATAGAAATTCCCACTGTAGATCAACATATTATGAAATATACTAAAACTCAATACAAGATATACTTCTACAACACTTTGTGGAAGCTTAATCAATTGAGCAAGATGAAGAGAACACATATAACTGAGAATGAGAAATCAATCAAACATAACAAAAAAGATATAAACCAGGGAAAACCTCAGCCCAAAACCCCAACTCTATATTATCATACAAGTGGAAATCTTGTTCAAGTTACCAAAAGAATCAGCTCTCAATCTATCCTACTCTCTCTGTAATCAAACAATACAGCTCACAGTTTGAATAGACACTATATATGTCCTCCTCAAGCCCTCCAAGCCCCCTATTTCCTTGCTCAATTTTTCTTGGGGTCCAATGATGTCACATGTTTGAATTGGCCTCATCACGCTCACTAGACCTGAAGAAGTAATTGTTTAATCCTCAAGGAAAGAATTCTTTCTGCATGCAAGGAATATTCAAAATGGAATATTCTAGCAATTGATAGTACACTGCCCCTCCATCTGATCTCAATTGGGTCTCTATCTGAACTAACATGCATGAGTTATTTATGAGAGAATACCTAGTTATCTGAAGTGCAGTAGTTACATGCATGCAAGGATTAACTAACTAAGCTTACATTAATTCAACAAACTATTTGAACTCTTCTAATCTGATCTGATGGACTCCCTACCCAATCCACATCTGTGAAGCCCTAAAGCTTCACTCCCTCTGTCCATCTGTACCACAATCCGAACTAAGATGTTCCTCTGAGGTATCTCATCACATGCTTCACTACCTTCCAAAATAGCTTGGTAGGATGAATCATAGCTTGACTCAACTGGTTCGCCACAAAGCATAGGTCGAGAGATGTGTTTACCATATTCATAAGTGAACCCACCAGCCACCGATATATAGTAGTAGCTACTACCTCACCAGAAGTACCATCCTCCTTGCTCCAGTTCCCAACTAGAGGAGTCTGTGTGGGCTTGCACTTCTCCATGTGAAAGTGCCTAAGTATCTCATTAGCATACTTTCCTTGAGACGCAAATACTTCCCCATCTTTTTACCTCACCTCCATGCCTAAAAAGTAGTGCATAAGGCCCATGTCCTTCATCTCAAACTCTCTTGCAAGGTCCTCCTTTCAGGACTATATTATCTCATCATCACCTGTTAAAATCAAATCATCAACATAAAGAACAATGATCAATGGTTTACCTTCTACCATGATGTGGTAGAGGTTCGCATCTGCCTCACTCTTGGTGAAGCCAAAATCGGTGAAATAGTTGTCGATCCTAGTGTACCAAGCACGAGGTGCTTGGTTCAGCCAATACAAAGCCTTGCCTGCACACATGTGACTCACAATCAAAGGTCTCAAAACCCTCTGTCTACTAAATGTACACCTCCTCCTCTATTCCCATTCAGGAATGATGTCTTCACATCCATCTGGTGGATCTTCCACCCCATCTGAGTTGATAGTGCTAACTTTGATCTAATCGATGAGTACCTTACTACAGGAACAAAATTCTCATCATATTTAATCCCATCGACTTGTGAGAAACCCCGGAAACAAACCTTACCTTATGTTTCTCAACACTGCCATCAGTTACTTGTTTTACCTTGTAGAGCCATCTGGAACTCACCACTGACTTTCCCTGAGGCCTTGGGACAACATCCCACACACTGTTCCAAATGATAGAGTCATACTCCTCTACCATTGCATCAACCTAGACTGGTTGCTGCAGTAGCTCCTCGAATGAAGAAGGCTTGGTATCTACACACTCGCCAACGAGGGCCATATACCTAGTGTACCACTCGGGTGACCTCCTGCACTAAGAAGATGGTTGCCCCACATTCTCCCGCACATCCAGCATCAACTTGTTAGCTTCCCTTAAGTGTTTCTGCCCATCTCTGGAAGTATCAGCACGAGTGGATGTCTCCACTCCCGGATCCTCTACATGTGGCTGCTCCGCATCAATCTGAGGCTCATCATCCTTAGGAACTGAAAGTTCCTCATCTACATACAACTCGAGCTCACTCTCAAGTGATAAGTGCATGGCTTTCTGCTCGTCAAACTTCAGATTATTGCATACCACAGTCCTCTGAGTGGAAGGGAGGTACACCCGATAGTTATGGGGGGTATTCGTGTATCCCACAAGTATTCCCAACTCAGTCGTTGGATCTAGCTTCTTCCTAGCATCTTTGGTCACATGACAGTGAACTGATGATCCAAAGATTCAGAAGTGACTTACATCAAGTCGCCTCTCGGAATAGGCCTCCATGGGTGTCTTCATTCCCAATATTCGATGCGGGCTTCTGTTCTGCAAGTATACTATTGTATTACATGCCTCAGCCCACAAATGCAATGGTAGGCTTTGGTCATGCAACATCGCTCGAGCTACTCCCACGATCGATCTATTCTTCCTTTCGGCCAACCCCTTCTATTATGGGTTATGGGGTGGCATCAATCCCATTTAATACCTTCTGCAGGGCAGAAGTATTTAAACTATTGGGAGACATACTCTCCACCATTTTCGCTATGCAAGGCTTTTATTTTCTTTCTAGATTCTTTCTCTACCAAGGATTTAAACACACAAAACCTCAATAAGGTCTAATCCTTCTTTTGCATAAGTAGATCCAGTATTTACGAGAAAATTCATCAATAAAATTAACATAGTACCTTTGTTCAGCGGTGGAGGCTATAGAGAACGACCCACAAACATTTGAGTGAACTCGCTCCAAGATTTCTCCAGATCTATTGTCTCGATCAGGAAAGGAAGATCTCACATACTTACCCAAGCTACAACCTTTGCATGTAGTCATCTACTCATATTTTCCCTTGGGTAATCAGGTAGAAATCTATTGCATGATCCTTAGGGCTCCATGGTTAAACTTGCTAAATCTTCTATGCCATAGCTCGCCAATATCTTGGCTCTACAACATCTCAGCTTTGGAACTCAAAGCATCAAAGTTATCTACCTCTAGATCGTAGAGATTCTTGAATCGAATCCCTATTCACTTTGTTTGTCTAATAACGATATGCCTCAGGAATACCTTTCCTTTACTAAAGACTACATCATAGCCTTTATCTTATAGCAAAGTGACAGACAAAAGATTCTTCTTTAGACTGTGTACATACTTTACATCAGTCAAGGTGAGGGGATCTCCATGCTCCCTCTGAAACACAACTGTACCTTCACCTGAAACATGTACTTTCCATCATCTCCAATCTCAATCTGCATCTAGAGATCCTTCTCCTCCAACGTACTCAAAATATTCTTGTCACCTCACATGTGGAATGAAGCTCCGCTATCCAGGTACCACACAAATCCCACCATGGATGGAACCATGCATGCAATAAGTGATAAATCTAGCTCAAACTTTGAGGCCAATGCCTCAACATAAAATCCCTTCAAGGAACCCTTCTTGGATTTCTTTTGTGGATAATTCGTAGCATAGTGGCCCACTTCATGACAATGAAAGCATCGCACTTTCAATTTGCCAATATTTTTCCCACCATGGGAAGAGCCAGATTTGGGATGGGACACCTTCCCTTCCCCTATCCTCACCCTACTTGCTAAGGCTATATTTTCCACATCATCTTGCTTCCTTGAAGATCCATCTCTGGTGCTTCTTCTGATTTCCTCTCACTTCAGATTTGACTAAATTCGTTCCCAATCTAGTAGTTTTTCTCTTCCATTAATCAAGCCTTGGTAGCTATGCCATCTCTTAGGAAGATCGAGGAGTGCAAGACTCACCATGTCATCATCAGTGGCAGTGATCCATACACTTCCAAACTCATCCCTGCAAGTGGTGAGATTTTTCAGATATGTAGAGATCATGTCACCCTTTTCACACTTGATCTTATGAAGCTTGTCATTCAATGCCAAGATCCTCTGATCACTGCTATTATGATATAAATCTTTTAATGTTTTCCATATTGAAAATGGAGTCTCCTTCCCATGGAGGCTCGAGACAATGTGATTTCGAACTCCCTGTAGGAGTGTTCTCCTTGCTCTAGCCACACATTTCTTCCATACCACTAGTTGAGTAGCATCAGTCGTCTTGGGGACTTCTTGATCAATGAATTCCTTTAGACTATTATCCTATAAGACTACCTCCATACGATCCTTCTAGGCTATATAATTCGAGCTGCCATCAAGGGCATACTCGAGTCTTAAACCAGTGAACGCCATAGGTGAAATAGAGATGTGATAAAAACTCGATTTCTATATTCAGGAAGCAAAATTCGAACTTCTCCTTCTTGTACACTGTTATTCGCCTTGATCACCTATTCTCTCATACCATGTATAAATTCCCACTATAGATCAAAAAATTATGAAATATACTAAAACACAGTACAAGATATACTTCTACACCACTTTGCGGAAGCTAAATCGAATTGAGCAAGATCAAGAGAACACATATAACTGAGAATGAGAAATAAATCACACATAACACAGAACATATAATCTAAGGAAAGCCTCAGCATAAAGCCCCAACTCTGTATTATCATACAAGTGGAAATATTGTTCAATTTACAAAAAGAATTAGCTCTGAAGCTATCCTGCTTTCTTTGCAATCAAACAATACAGCTCACAGACTGAATAAACACTGTATATGTCCTCCTCAAGCCCTCCAAGCCTCCTATTTCCTTGCGTAATTTTTATTAGGGTCTAATTATGTCACATGTGTTAATTGGCCTCATCACACTCACTAAACGTAAAGAAGTAACTGTGCAATCCTCAATGAAAGAATTCCTTCTGCATGCAAGGAACATTCACAATGGAATATTCTAGCAATTGATAGTACATTGCCCCTCCATCTGATCTCAACTAGGTCTCTGTCTAAACTGACATGCATGAGTTATTTATGAGAGAATACTCAGTTATCTGAAGTGCATTAGTTACATGCATGCAAGCATTAACTAACTGAACTTACATTAACTCAACAAGCTGTTTGAATTAATCTAACTCGACTTGACTCAACTAATTAAGTCAACTAATTACAACTCACTCTTATCTCTTTAACTAATGGATAAATTCCTCAATTAATGGAGAAAATGTTGCATGTCCCCACATAGACTTCAAGTTTGATTATCCTTAACTAATTAACTCAAGATGAATTAATTAATAATTTTACAAACTGTTGCTAAGATCAACACTCATTGAACAACTATTTTTAGCAATTCTACTTTTAGCATTTCTTGTTGCTATTTTCAACACCACCTTCAACTAACCATACCTTTCAGGTAGAGAGTGAACCTCATACCACTCAGTTTGTTCTCGTGTATTTAGTTTCGAATGAATCAGAGGTAAATCAACCCATTCTTGAATTGCATGAGACCATTCCTCCCACTCCCATAAAGCATGAATGGATCTCTCTTGTTCCTATGACACCCCATCCAAGTAGTTTTTTCAGTTCTTTTGATTGGATTTGACTAGAAGGATATCACCTTCTATCTTATGTGCCTTTCAAGATTATAGTACATTCTTACTGTATGGTCGTACCTAGCATAGTCCTAGAGGAGGGTGCATCAATTAGTTTCCTATCCTCAAATGATTGCTAAGATTAGGTTCGCCTCAGCTTGTCCTCGTCACCCAAGATCTGTTAGATTTTTCCCAATGTAATGAGAAAATTTGATTTCTCCCAAGTGGATATTGATAGTCACCCACCTCTTTCACTGAGTCAACGGTTTTTATCCTCATGGTAGTCTTTCTGTGGATATTTAGATGCTAAATATTCCTAGAAATTTTTAGGTTCTAGCAATGTATTTTGAATTTTGTTTGGAGCCAATAATTATAATCGAAATTGTTGTCCCTAGTGAGAAGTTGTAATCCTTGGACAAAAAGAACATTGGACTATTCTTTCCCCAAACAAACATTTTATGAAAAAATTGTACCCTTGGGAATTTAAGGAAGTAAATGTGTATGAAAATATGTGATGGTAAATATGTAATTGTGGAGTGAATGAGTCACCAAAATTTTCAATATAATATTTTGTTGGATGCTTCAAATGGTTAAATTTTAAGTGTACTGAGGAGAGATTGAGGGCAAATTTTAGCTAAATTTTCATTTTATTTTTCAATAGTTTTAGATATATATAATGTGGAAGTCAACATTTGTGATTTGTCCTAAAACATATTTCGACGACATGATCTCAAGATTTTTTCCATAATTTCATTTTTGGTATGTTGAAGGCCATCATATTTATTTGTTTTATTATGGTTCATGAGCGCTTAAATAAGTAAAAGGTGTCTTATATTGGGTTAATGCACCCTCAATATAAGTGTGTCCTCGAAAATTAGCATTAGAGAAGGTTTCTTTAAAAATAATATAACAACTAGAAGGCAGAGGATAGAACTACACAATGCTAGTTAATAGTTTCTACACAAACAAGGTCCCATTCTTTGATGGAACAAAAATTATTTTATGGATAATGAGGGTGAAAAATTATCTAATGGTTCATCACTTTTACCATTCACAATTTATTGTAAATACTTATAAGAATCCAACAACTCCACTAATAAATAAATATAGAATGAAGGGCAACGAACATAATGTAAAAGCCATGAATACTAACTTTCATGGTCTATCGTAACCAAATTTTCTCAATGTGATGCATTATGAATCCATGAAGGGAACATGGGACAAAATGGAAATATATTTGAAGGTGATTATAAGGTTAACAAGGTGAGGCTCCAAACTCATATAAGGTTGTTAGAGAAATTGAAAAAGTGTTAATATCACTCCACTTAATATTTTATGCTAGAGATTCAACTATTGAAGAAATGAAGGATCTTGATAAACATAAAATGGATGAATTGTATGGGATTGTCACAACATAGGAAATCATAATTGAGAAAGAGAAGCCATTTACACAAGAAGTATCCTTCAAATCTCAAAATAAGAAAAAGAATCAAGAGCATGAATGAAGTGATACATCCGATATGGAATCAAATGAAGACGGAGAACATTTTGTGAGAAGAATCGAAAAGGTATATGGAAAATACAAAGTTAGGATACCCTTAAATGCTTTAACTATGGGAAAGTAGGACATATTGCAACTGTTAGGTCCATATAAAACTAGTGTATTCCCCCATTATCATCTTCATTATAGCCCCTTACTGTTATTTTTGTGCCAATGTTGTCCGCATATTGTTATTTTTGTGCCCTTACATTATTATTGTTATGTCAGCTCTGACTATATTGTGGCCCCTTAGAGTCCTATATATAGAAGGGAGGTTTTTTCATTTGTATCATCCAAGAATCCTTCATTTGTGTAATGTAAAGGAGGTTTCCCACTAGAAGAGGCTTATTTTGAAGTCATTGAGCTATCTCTTCTTCTATTTTGTGAGTTGGTTGCATAAAATTTGGTTTCAGAGCTTTGGGTTCTAGGGTTTTGCTACTTCAAACTACTTCAGAACTCAAAACCAAAGTTGGGAGATGGATGGATTTGCTCAAAAAGCTTGGAGAAGTTTCCTTGTGAAATGATGAAATTGGTGAGGGCTTAATGACCAAGAAAATCAAATCCAAATTGGATGGGACAATTTTTTTTATTAACTAGGATGTCTTAGGTCCCCATTCCAAGTGTAATCACTCAAAAATACCTCTGTTAACCCATGCAAAAAAATAAAATAAAAAATTACTATTCGAAAATCTAGAAATTTGAAAACTAGTGAGCTAGTAAATCTAAAAAATGCCTAACCAAATCAAGTGAAAATGCAATGGAGTAATTTTTCATATGAAGTAAAATTCCTTTTTGATCTAATTAAAGTGACCTGACTCAATTGATTAAGGTCATGTTCATCTTGGTCTTGTTGAGTTAGGAAAATTTGTTTCTCAGCATTCAAATCCACCAAGTTCATGTGAGTATCTTCCGTCTGTTCACTAGATGTAGATGCTTCAGTGTAATTTTCGTGAAAAGGAGGCCTTTCATCATGGTCTGGGCTAGACCTACCAGCATTTGTATTCTGAGTTATCTGGAAATTTGGGTTCCTTATGGTATTGGGTTGTTGTTCTTCCCATGATGATTTCCTCTCAACACTCTCTACTCTATCTCCCAGCCTGTGCATGCCAGTGATAATAGCATCCAGCTTTTGGTCTAAGGCTGAGGGTTCCTCTCTAAAGGTGGTTCTTCTCTAAGTTCTAGCTCTGTTCCTTTTGGCAATTAAATTTGCCTCTACGCTAACAACAACATTTTGCATGTCTGCAAGGGTTTGACGGGCTCTTTCCCTTAACTGATAAGCCATGTCAGTGTCAAAACCATCAGGGAATTTATACAAAGCAAGATCAGGTGGAGTTCTTAAGTTCTGTGGTATTGCATTATAAATATTATTAAATCTTGCACAATAGTCCAAGACAGATTCTTGAGGGCCTCTTTTGATGGTGTCATATTCAGATAATATGTGCAAGGGGTCTTTCTTTTTTTCCCATCTATTGATAAATGACTGGTATAAGGCTTTTGGGTTTGCTATGGAATTGGCTGTGAGTGCTTTAAACCAAGTTCTGATATCACCTGTCAAACTTTGGACGAAAATCTTCATTCTGACACTATCGTCATCTATCTCATAGTTTTCAAAATAGTCTTGCATCTTCTTTGTATGCTGAAGGGCTGTGGAAGGACCAATTCCATCAAATTATGTGATTTTAGTTTGATAATCCTGAGGCATAGCCCCTGGATTAGCAGGTAACTGTAGGGGTGCATATCTATTAGCCATGTCTACGGGGATAAGTGGAACAATAGGAACAACTGGAACAGCTGTAACAACAGTGGTCAGGGGAGTATGTGCAGTAAATGGAGGTGTGGAAGGAGTGCTTTGAGAGGTGGATGATGAACAAGGGGAAGTGGGGGTTGAACGAAATAAAACCTTGACAAGGGTTGGAACACAACTTGGCTGAACTGTTTCAGGGCTAAAGTCAACAAAATCTTCTCTTTGCTCTAGCTTCTTGATGTTGCTTGGGGTTAAATTGGGATTTTCAAAAAATAGCTGGGGGGTTTGGGTTTGGATTTGACCTTGTATACTGTGAATTCCTTTTGGGAACCAGATTCTGAACTTGTTTCGTACTTACTGTGAATTCCTTTTTAGAATTAGCAAGGAACTGATCAAATTTTGGAATAGCCATCTATAACGTAAAACTAGCACGAAGTTTGACTGAAGCAACATTTTCTTGCTCCTGTAGATGCAAAGCAAGAACAGTTTCAAAGGCTTCCTGGATGGCATTCAGGCTTATATTTCCTGGACTTAATATTTCCCCAGACTTGATAAATGTGGCTAAAAAATGCCAAGGGGTGGGAATATGTACGTAGGGGAGTTATTAACATATTTTTAGTAGGGGAAGGGGAGATATATAGGGAGATACATAGTAAAATTAGTAGTTGATATGACAAGTGATCAGAAAGCACTAAGTATGTGAATATTAGGTTATTTATGGGGAAAAATGATTCATAGAGGAAGTATGAACATGCCTTGAGCAAAGCAGATCTTTACCAAGGCAAATGATGTGGAAAATGATGAAAGTAAGAGATGTCAAGTAGATCTTGACCCCTCCAGGGTAGTTAGTGAGTGATTTGGGAAATGAGAAGAAGGGGGAGTTAGACATGCCTCACTTGAGCTCCTTCGAATTGAAAACTACATCATAACTATGATCTGTGAAGATATAACACCTGAAGACATGAATTGGATTACAGAGCATGATTATGCAAGCCACAAAACTACTTACCCAGCCTACTTACCTAGCATTTTTTCTCCTTTGTGCATAGGTGCACTTCGACTTGCAGACCCAGATTATCCTTTTCTCTTTTTGCTGTCCCTCTATCTAAGTCTACACTTATTTCCTCCAAGAACCCACATTAAGCAGTTGGGCTCCTTTGTTTCTCTACCTATCTATAAATCTGCCAAGATTGAACTGTCTGGACAGATAATGACTCTCTATATTCTAAAACAAGAAATTGAAACCTAGGGAAGCCAAGATTAGGTTGTTTGGACTTCCCTTAACAGAAACTTCTTCAAAAATGGATAGCTCATCAAAATTAGGATACGGGATTAATGCTACCAAGTCCATATCAGTGTCGCCAATATGTCAAGAGAAGTCATTCAGAGAATTCACAATCCAAGAAATGCCTCATCCACTGCAATACATCCACCCTTCATTCTTCATGACTGCCATTCCTGAACGTTATATCATCAGATCATTTTCAACTCCACAAAAATCATTTGCTCCATTTTGTGTCGTAGAAGTGGGATAAATCAAGGCCCTCCTATGACAGGTCACTTCTTTTCGACATCATCTCATTATCCAAGAAGTCGACTTAGAAACAACCCTTTTAGTACTTTGAAGCTTGCATGCCTCAGTGGCAAGTTTCTCACTTCCGCCGACAGGTTTACATCAATGACCTTCAACCGAAAGACTTAGCATGGTTTTCGACATCGGCTCATATATTCACACCACGTGAATTGTATTTTAGTACCTTAAGGGTCATCATCATTATCGGTGATTCCTCTCGTGTCTGTTAACAAATTACATTATTGGCTGGTAATAAGACGATGCATTTCCATGTTCGACTTCTGAACATCTTTTCACATGGATCGAATTGTACATTGGGTGAAGATTGGATGAGTTTTGAAGACCCCAGATCCAGTTTCATCCATTCGGGCTACGATATATTCAGGAAAATAAAGACATCAATCGTACATAGAAGCTGCACAAATAGTCATCTAAGCAATGGAAGATGACTCTTCATGCGAAGAATCACCAGTCTGCAACAATAGAGAATTGTTTGTCCTATGTACATGAAAATGAATTTATAAAGCTAAGCATGGGAATGCCCGCCTCAGCTAGATCATGAAAATATATGATGATGATGTGTTGTATTGTATCTTATATAGGTCACCTTCCAGTACGAATACCTCAAATCCTCATGATAAAGCATTTCACCTGACATCAGAAGATTTACAACCTCATGCTTTAGGGGGCAGCCGTTATAGACATATTTCGGCACTGAAACCCCAAACTCATACGTCGATAAAATAAGGGCTCCTTAAGTCCCTAAAAGTTTTGTCTCATACACTAAAGGATTAGGGTCAACTGATTACATCATTTCCTAGAAGTTCCACTGGAAAAACTACTCAGAACTGGACAAAACTAGACCATACAAACTGCTCCATGGGCAAGGTGTGATGCATACTGATAGCCAAAATAACCAGGTGTGATGCATACTAAAATGGCCTTTTGTGGGGTGCGATGAGCGAGAATAGACAAATGGCAGAGCCAGTTTTCAAGGTGGATGATCATGGAATCTTCCAGAAACTTCTCCTGTGACACTTGCCTCTCTGAATTTGCCCAGGGATGAGTAAGAGATCAATGAAATCTACAAGTGGAACCAAGAATAATAAAAAACCCAGAGCTGACTCACACCCTTTCAAGACATCTATAAATGGATCCCTCATCTGATAGATCTGGAGGCTGGAATTTTGTATTTTGTAAGGAAAGTGTTGTTGGTTTGTCGGTGAGAAGAGACATTGCATTGTTGGGTGATTTGCTTGTTCATGAGGTGAGGAGGACTTCTACAACTGGGAGGATGATGCTAGATCATACAATTGGGTTGTAATCCTCTCTTACATTACTATTAATAAATTTCTTTTAGTTTTCCTCCATATAATCATGTTTATGAATCTTATTGTTTATGAATGCAATTGTATGGTCAATGTGCTTATGATTCTGCAATGTTTATGATGTTTTAGATAGAGAGGTTTTGATAGTTTGCTGTTACTTTGACTTTATAGGTACTCTTTGAAGCGGGAAAAGTAGGAGAGGGGTGGCAAATTCTATCAAGGAACGGAGAAATCAAGCTAGGGTCAAAGCAGAAGATCCAGGTTGGTCCTCTTTTCTTCTCTTCCAACTATCACACATAAAGAAGCACTTGAAAAGCTTTCATTGTTTGCTTCTAAGATAGCTACTCGTCTTAGTGGGACTAGCAGTTCGAATCGACATTATTTTTCCCTGAAACACATGGTCCTCTTGGAGCTACATAACATAACTACATTGGTGATTGACTTTCTCCATTGTCCTCTTGGTAAACTTCCTTCAACCTTCCTAATGATGGACAATGTTTAACATCATGTGATTCTGCAACACAAATATCAGCATCTTCTTTTCCTTAATCTTGCATTCTTAACATTTTTAATTGTTTTATTATATTGCTAAGAATTTTTTTTTAAAAATCATCAAAAAATTTTCCAAGTTTAGCTTAACTTACCAATCTTGATGTTGATTTACTTTGACACCTCCTTGGCAACAATGCTAAAAAGTGACGAGTCTCAGTATTGCAACAACAATGTTGCAAATCCCAAGGCTACCAACTTTAATTATTAACCTGGTGTTTGCACAAGCTTAATAGATATCAGCACTATATTTGCAGCATACAATGTGTCCTTCCTTTGTTGTGACGATGTAATGGAGTGCATGCACTCTATTGAAATCCTAAACTAATTGCGTAAAATGAAATGTTCGAAATCGAACCTTAACCTATTCCAAGAAAGAAAGTAGAAGGAAAGAAATTGAAATCAAATGATAAAGCACACCATTTTCTAACTAAGTGTTAAGAGGATTTGCTTCAAAATAATTCTAAGTTAAAGTTTATGCAATCCTACTATCCTCAGCATGCAGATTCAAAACATCAAACCTTCTACTGTTGTGCATGAGTATGAATAAAATAAATTTATTTTTTTGTCCACTTTTCATGTGGGAGTGTGAAATATAATCTATTTTGGTGATGTAAAATTTGATTTGGACCCTTAGGTGACCTTTAGTGGCTTCCTGGAGGTTTTACCGTAGTTCAACCTCAAAACAGGGCACTACAAGAAAACCTAAAGGATGTACTGAAAACCTACAAGATCCCTTGAAAACCTACAAGATACAGTCGAGAGTAAAAACATGGATGTTGAAGGTGATGGAAAGCTTAGGGATGGTGTTTGGTGGATGGAATGAGGCAAGCGAGTGCCTAGGACCACTTTAGAACTCAAAACCAAAGTTGGGAGTTAGATGGATTTGCTCAAACATCTTGCAGAAGTTTCCATGTGAAATGATGAAATTAGTGAGGGTTTAATGACCAAGAAAATCAAATCCAAATTAGATGAGACAATTTTTTTTATTAACCACGATTTCTTAGGACCCCATTCCAAGTGGAATCACTCAAAAATACCTCCGTTGACCCATGTAAAAAAGTAGAAAAACAATACTATTCGAAAATCTAGAAATTTGAAAACTAGTGAGCTAGTACATCTAAAAAATGCCTAAAAAAATCAAGTGCAAATGCAGTGGGGTAATTTTTGCTATGAATTAGAATTTTTTTGTGGTGTAATGCGGGTAGAACTAACTCTCTTTAATATTGTTAGCATGCTCTAAAAAATAGCATAAATTGATTGTTTTTTGCTAAAACGGAGGTCCAACAATCTAGATTTGGGAATAAGAAGACTAATTCAAGCAGCTCAGTGAGTACTATAAATTACAAATATTTTCCAAGGGTGAAATAATGATTGTGATCTTGAAAAAGAACTTAGATCAACCATTTAAATCAATCCTACAACAAGAAATAAGTAATACTAAATGCAAAAATAGAAAGAAATTAAAATTAGTGATGCATCTAAATAAGAAGTGAAAAGAAGGAAAGAAAATGATAAAAAAGGGCTTTGAGGTTCCTGGGATGGCCAAGCCCAAGGAAACTCAGAGACCTATGCAGGAGAAAAATATTTAGAAGTTTAAAATGACACCGATCTTCATTATTTTCATTAATAGAATTACATCCCTACAAGAAAATACAATGGAGCTGCAAAAATACGAGTTCTCTCCACAAGAACATGAATGAAAATCTATCCATAAAGGAAAATTAGAATTGGTACTTATACAAAATGATTAAGAATCATTCCCCATGAATGGAGGAAGATTTATCGACCAAAATCTCTTGATTAGTGGATCTGATCCCCAATACTAGGAATCTACATTAAATGGCATGAAACACATTCCTATATTTTCGCAGTCATTCCCTAGAGGAAAATTCAACTTCGTACTTATAAAAAATGATTAGGAATCATCCCCCATGAATGGAGGAAGATTTCCCCACAAAATTCCTTGATTAGTGGATCTAGTCCCTTGATTAGAGGAACACATTCCTAGATTTTCTCAATCATTGGAGTTCCATAATTTGTGCCATAATTCCATAATATCTTGTTGATTTATTATTTAATATTGATCCCCTTATAGTAGGATGAAGAGAGGTTTAATTTGTTGAAGGATGGTAATAGACCTTAATTGATGTTTTAATTTAGAGGCACAAGCCTTAATTTATGCCTAATTTGATGATGATGATGATGGTGGTTAACGTCCACTCAGACCAATTTGGTCTATCGGACCTACAATTTTCTTAATTTTTACTTGTCTGGCTCCTCGTCTTTCTTGGTGAGATTGGTGTTGTAGCTTTCTTTCTTTTCTCTACAGTCTTCCAACTTCCTTTGTCTTGCATCTCGTTCATCTCTTCTGGTTCTTGGGACATTGGTGTCTTAGCTTCGCGATCTATTGTGTTCGTTCTTTTGAAAATAGTCGGAGAAGAAGTTTGGTTTAGGAGATCTGCTTTGCTGTTAGATGAAGATTTATTTTCTGCGGTATTCAAATCCTCATAACTGTTGATTTGTTGGGGCGGGCTTTCTCCTTGCTTGTTTTGAGAGTTGCTTCCTTCTTCCTTGATTTCTTGTGACTCATTTTCTCTAGAATATTCTTCTTCTTTGATGACAGTGTAGTGTTCATTTTGTGCTCCTTCCCACCATGTAGATCTGTGGTGGTTTTTTCTAGCAAAATTTTTTTCAGAGGCTTTTGGGCAATTTTTTGCTAGATGCCCCGTCTCAAAGCACGATCGACATCTGAAGAGGACACTTTCGTAATCAAGCTTCTGGTTCCACACATAGTCTTTACTTGTTAGGTTTATTTCAGCTGGGAATCCGACGCTGAAATCCATTTCCACACAGATGCGTGCATAGGTGGTTCTAGCATATTTTTCTGTTTCTGGGCACCTGCAGTAAAATTTCCCAATTGCATTTCCGATGGCTTTTAGCGAGGAGAGATTCCAGAGATGCAAGGGTAGGCTTGGCAATCTCACCCAAACTGGTGCTGAGGTTATCACTGCTGTAGAGGGATCGAATGATGGGTTCCATGGCTTCATGAATAGGCCTGATTTTTCCCAAAACCAAGGGCCGGAGTCTAGAATACATTGTCTGCTTTCAGGATTTTCAAAATCTACTATAAAGAAACCTCTAGCACAGGGGTAGATATTAATTTCATCAGAAATGATAGGCTTCCATACCTCCGAGATCCAATTGTGGAGTGCTATCAGCCGCGGCCAAAAACTATTGGACCGGCAAATTAGGGCACTTTCGGAGAACTTCAAAGCTTCATCGAGTGAGTCCTGGACCACTTGGATAGTGGGAGCCGGGGCTTCACTCACGATATGGGCAGGAGATTGCCCTTCAGAGGCGGATGAGCCACCAGTTATTTTTGCGAAGCTCGGAGCCATATTTTACTTGCTCAGGAGAACCGAGACTTCTCAAGAGAGGAGAAAAGGAGCGCTGCTAGAGAGGAGTCAAGAATATATAGCTGTCTCAAATGCCAAGATCTGAGCGACTGAGACTTCTGAGATCTGCAGAAGAGGAAAAGGAGAACCGAGACTTCTGAGATCCGAGCCACCGAAGACTTCTGAGATCTGATGCGCATAAGAGGAGAACCGAGACTTTATGAGATCTGATCCGCGGATCTGAGATCTGACTTCAAGATGAATCACGTAAATCTTTTTATCTCCGCGGAACCGAGACTTCTGAGATCAGGGATCTGGGATCTGATTTTATATGTAAGCAGAGCACCGAGCTTGCTCTTGCGTTAGAGAAAAACAATCTACGTTACAGCATAAATTGCCACATCGAGCCACGCCACACATTACAGAAAACGCAGACAAATCAAGATGATCAGTAATGAAAACCTAATTCCCAGGGTCAACTTTCAGGTAACATCCAGTAAAAGGATTTAGAGGCCCATCAAAGAGGATGGACTCTAGTTTGTTGTGTATTGTTTTGAGGGCCGAAGACCGAAACAGTGACACGTCTCACATCGTACAGTTCTTCTCTACTGAACTAGTCTATAATCAGGTCATTGTGGGAGGTTGGGAATAAATATTTCTTGGAAAATCCCAGCTTGATCAGACTTATGGGGTAATATTCAACTGAATTAACAAGGAAAGTGGGTGATAAAGCAATAAGATGAGTAAAGGATGATGAAACATGGAGAGGAAGCGGGGAAAGTCAGGAAGCCAAAATCTTCATAATGAGAACAACAAATAATATTTGAATCATCAGATTTACTGTAGTTATAGGATGCTAACATCGGCTCCAGCTTGGGGATGGAAATTTCTCTAGAGGTGCCAGGAACTGTAGATGTCTAAGTTTATAAAACAGTTCCTTCTCCGTTTGGTTGTTCCCAAATCTTCAACTTGTTCTGCCAATTCTCAAACTGCAACTAAAAGCACTCTGCATACTGAACATTGAACTACACACTGAACTGACAGTTGAGAAGAAAACTGAATTTGAAACTAAAAAAAAATATCAGAGTCCTGAGCTTATTTTTACCCTGTTACCTACCCTATATTGTTGAAAATTAGGTTGACTTAAATAATACAGAAATGCCAATGAATCCAGTTAAGAATCCGCAAAACCAAATGGGCTGCTTGACTGATTGTCAATAAAATTAGAAGTATAATTCGATCATGTGCCCACATAATCGAAGTTGTGATATATAATGGAAACTACTGATGTATTTGGTCCTTATAGATAAAACATGTTTCGAAACTTAAGCTGAAAAGATCCTCCATGTAATATAATATAGGATCAACAAAAGGAAAATATGATATTTTCTTCTAAACCTTTGATGACTAGTTGATCAGCTGTACTAGGATCTTGCTAAAAATTTTCAATGAGTGCCCCACTACTTGGCCATTCTTCCATTCATCCCTTATTTAATTTATCCAATCTGGTTGGATAATAGAAATGGCACAAAGAAATGCTTCCACATCCTCATCCTTTCTTTAGAGTGCATCTGCAACAACATTTTTCTGCCGTTTTTTTGTAGATGATTTAAAAGACATAACCAGACATCTTTGTGACCTATTTTTGTTGCTCTTCTAAAGATAATATTTGTTATAAAAAGTATTTAAGACTATCATGATCCATTTTTACATTAAAGTGCCTTCCCATCTAGTAAGGTTGTCATTACTTAAGTGCATGTAGTAATGCTAACATTTCCTTCTCATAAATAGCTTTGTGTAAATACTTTGCCTTGATTAGACAAATTTCAAAAGAAACGGTTCTTCCTTCTTGCATTAAAACAACACCAATTCCATTGTTGGAAATAATACTAAGAGGGGGGGTGAATCAGTATTATCTAATCAATAATACTTTTTCATTTTCATACTCAGATTCATATACGCTACTTCAGTTAAGTATACCCACGTATATACGCGACTGTGTCTATTGGAACTAGCGTATAACCATTAAACTCATGATTCAGTCATGTGATCTTCAATCGATGCATCAGAACATTATTAGCCATATTAACAGTCAACAGTAGCAGTAAAACAGATATATGAACACACATAAGAAATACACATGAACACCATGATATAAGGTGGAAACCTAATGTGGGTGAAAACCACCTGCTGTAATTCGTTTCTATCTTCCTTTATTAAGAAACTTATTTTACAATGTACTAGTGCAGTCCTTTACCAGTAGGCAGGCTACAACATGCAGAAGGCTACAACCTTCTCTCATTCTCTAGACTCTCCTGGAAGGGAGCTCCAACCCCCTTTGCTCTTGTTCTAGCTAAGATACCTGTACGTAGGCGCCGATCTACAAACTTCTCTCCTCCAGGTACCATGTTTCATACATTTTCAGACTAGACCCATAACTATCATTGAAGCTCAAAACAATCACTACTAGCATCATCAATTTCTGAATAACTGAAACAGTGAAACCCTGTCAACAACACAGTCACCACAACACAGAGCAGACATAGAACTCTGCAAAATCACTCAAACCCAGCTGCAACTTCAAACATCAAACTTCAAAATTTATACACTATTACAATGAATCAAACCCGCATACATATCTAAAAATATTTTCTTATAACTTTGCAACTGTACCAAACATCAGTCATACTCATAACATTTATATTACATGTGTCAGTATGCAGATCTAGAATAAGCATAATCAACCATATAAAGATAGTTTATTTCAAACCATTTGATCCCGATCTCTCCTTAGGTCTTGTTCTCCATCAACTAGTGAGATCCCTCCTTAGTAGTGCATCATCAACCAATAACCTACATACTGGATTTCATACCTCATCAGATATCCAAGACTCTCTGAATACACTTGCCTAATGATCTTCCTCTCCTTTTATAGTCTTAGCCCTTGCTCAATACCACGGACCAAAACCATAATAAAACAATACCATCGACCCAATACTTGGGATCAACACTTATGGGTGCAACACCACGGACCAAAACCATAGGTCTAAATACCATGGACCCAAAAATAAGCTTTTCGACATGTACATGCTTTTCTGTGCATGAAACTGCGTGTATACCCTACTTGGTATATAGCGAACCTGCGTATACGCGACTTGGTATATAGTGAACCTGCATGTATACCCTACTTGGTATATAGCGAACCTGCGTATACGCAACTTCGTATATTGTGAACCTACGTGTATACCGTACATGGTATATAGTGAACCTGCGTATATACTCTTCTTTCTTCATTCTTTGTAGTCTGATCATCAATTCCTTGCTACTGATTTGCTGCACTATGATCTACCATCTGTGTGAGTTCCCATCAAGGACAACACTTGTCTCATAATGTCAACAATCTCCCCCTTTGGACTTGATGGCAAAGCTAACTTGTCATACTTAGAACTTGATCTTCTTATTCCTTTGAGTTGTCATGCATCCCATGCATTTAGTAAGATATGTAGATTCATCTAGTTATATGTAAGTGAGATGTTCTTCTATGAGAGGGATGCCATCAAGTACAACACATGCATCACAATGCCAACAATATCCCCCTTTGGAATTGATGGCAACAACACCAAATCACTCTCCCCCTTTGACATCAAGGGCAAAGGGCGGACCAAGGTATTCTCTTTCCTTGATAAAAATTCTGTTGTCCATACTCCCTCTGAGTACCTACTGAAATCTCTGAATGAGCTCCCCCTTTATATATGCCAGGGTGTACTAATCTGTCCATGCTCCCCCTAAGTACATGCTGAATCTCTACTCTGTTGAAGTGTGCTGATCATGCTCCCCCTGACTGCAGGCAAGATCTGCAAAAGATGTTCTTCAAGAAGAACCATGACTTAAGCATCATAAAATACCTTCCTATCACCAAAAGACTCAATACATACATCCATCACCCAACCAAGTGGGGATACATCAGAAATTTACAATATGACAACCAATATCATTACATGTTCATCCCAGGCATAGTGGGGAAACCAAAATAGGTCGTTACATGACCTTGACACCATACATGACTGAAATATTTCATCATCCTTCTTATGCAAAGAGGGGTTACAAATTACATTATGTGACTCGAAGATATTTTATCAAATGACTACAATCGATCAAGACACACTATTACATCATGAGTCTTGATATGACGTTTTCATGAGACCAACCATCTAAATAAAACCATGATAGTCATTAGCAACTATCATACACAATATATGATATGCTCCATAAGCATCTGTCAACAACATCTAGACCAGCAATCATGTTCTCCCTCTGTACCTGTTCCATCTATACCAGATGGTCTATGTTAGACCCGTATCAGACTTTCTTCAACCAGAGCTTGGCCCTACTGATTTCCTTAAAATCAGCATATATGCTACTATATCCACAGAAACGCGCGTATATACGCGGATACTCCTTATGAAACTCGTGTACAGACAATTCCAGATCAGCAACCTGTAAATGTCCTATGACAGGGTATTTCTGCAGATAGATAACAAGTCATCATCATAAAATCACTCACATTATATCATATGTGAAACCACCATATCCATTACATCAACGTCAAGATCTACGTGATCCAAGTATAATTACTTGGGAACATCTGCATCAATCAACATATGTAAGTATCAACCTATCATTATATAGATAAGAACTCATCATCATGTCTCCAACAAAGCAACTTTGAGTACTCATCCATGTATCAGCACTATGTATATTGAGCTCAAGCCTATTTGACAAAACTTCTTGATATCATCATCAACAACAATCCTTATCCACATGAGTGCCTGCATCATAACTGCACAATCTTTATGCATATGATGACAGCAACATATGAGTGGCTTATCATCAAGTGAGGAAGATGTGTATTCAAGATTTCTACTTCTCCTTATCCTTATGAAGATCACCATGTAAGCACCATATATGCACCATCTAAGCATCAATCCACAAATATGATCTAAACATCAACTATGTAACCCCAAGAATCATATGAGATTTTATCATGGACAGCTCATAACGACATCATAACAAGATATATCATTTAGAGGTATGAGCATCACCACCAAGGACTATTAACCATAATGCCAACAATGCATTATTAAAGGCATATGCTCCCCCTCAACCTAAGCCATCTATTTACTGTTAGATCTAATCATGCATATATCAGCAATAAGCATGAAGACATCATCATCAAGTTAGGATCAAACCGTTCTAAACATCTTACAAGTATCAAGACATTTCCAAACATCCTCAGCGGACTGTAAACATTATTAAACAGAAAAGATAATGGACTTAAACATAACAAATCCTTTTCCTGAACCTGTCCCTACTGCATTTCTTCAGATAATCATATACGTGACTGTACAATATCCAACTCGCGTATATACGCGACTTCCCTTTATGGAACTTGCGTATGAGATTCAGGACACTGAAGTTTTATACTTTCAGCTCCCTTTGAGTTTGTTATGTCTGTGTTGTGTTGTGTCTGAGTACATTGTGTTGTGTCACATCTTTCTGACTGTACTTCCTTCTTCTTCCATATCTTCAAGTGTGATGTTATTTTCTCCTTTTGGTGTGATGTTCGTGCTTTGTTCCTGCATTCCTTTGCTATATGTCCCAGTTTGTTACATGCATAACATCTTACATGTTCCAGATTCCTCCTGTAGCAATCAGCAGCTTTGTGACCAAACATATTTCAAGCAAAGCAATATCCATTAAAGTACCATGAATGTGATGATCTTTCTGCATGATGGTCTTAAAACCTTCTACTTCTACATCTAGCTGCAACATGTCCAAGATTATGACATATATAACATTCAACATTATTCATGGGAGGAGTAAATGATTTTCTTTGAAGGACTTCTTTCCTTGCTTGATGATGAGATTGACCTTCTATATCCTTTTTGAGAATTTCAAATTTTGCATTAGAGGCCCTTGTCTTACTAGATTCACCTTCAACAGTTTCATGAAAACCAAGACCAATCTTGATAGCAGGAGACCTTTGACTACTAAGAAGATCATCTAAGGCTTTAGTACTATCTTGAAATTGTAACAGTTTATCCTTTTCTTCTAATTTACCTTTCAAGATATTTACCTCCACTTGAAGTTGTTCTTCCTTTTCAAGATACGGCTTCTTCACGTTTTCTTCAACATTTCATTCTTCTTCCAACTCATGCCTTAGTTTTAGAATCTCCTTTTCCTGTTCTTCGTTCTGATTCTTCTGCATTTGACGAATTCTGAAGGCACATTCCAGCTGAGATTTTAAGCTGATAACTTTGTTTACTCGTTTTTCAATAGCTTGGAGTAGATCTTTATTCTACTTCTTTGATTCTTCAAGATCTTCCTTTAGCGAGCGGTTCGTCGCTTCAAGACTTTCATAGTAACTGGATCTATCTCTAAGTTTCTTGATGGTTGTGCTTCTTTCATTGACTTCATCTCTTAGAGATGTTGCTTCATCCTGCAACTTTTGATATTTTTCGTTGAATGACTTCCTTACCTTGTTTCCTTACTCTAGTTGGGCCTTTAGTTTGGTAGCTTCTTCTTTGAAGTCACATTCCCTTTTGTTCAAAATATCTTGTTGATCTCTGATTTTATCTGAAAGCCCTTTAAATTCTGCCTCTATTTGATATCTTTCTTTTTCACCCATCAAAGAAAATTCAGTTGTTCCACTATCACTTTCATCTTTTCCAAATGGATAGATAGTTGGAACATCAGAGGGTAGCAAATTCATACTTGATAGTTCATCTTCATTCTGAAATGATTCTGAATCCGATTCTGAATCTGAAGAGATTCTTACACCTAATCCCCAATCGATTCTCTGATTGTCGTAGTTCTTTTGAGATGTCTTCTTCTTCTTCTTAGGTGCTTTCTTCTTAAGCTTATTTCCCATAGTTCCACGGATCTCCTTCAAGCAATCAAGCTTCTATCAAAGGACCTGCTCTGATACCAATTGTTGGAAATAATACTGAGAGGGGGGGTGAATTACTATTATCTAATCAATAATACTTTTTCATTTTCATACTCAGATTCATATACGCTACTTCAGTTAAGTATACCCACGTATATACACGATTGTGTCTATTGCAACTGGCGTATAACAATTAAACTCATGATTCATTTATGTGATCTTCAATCGATGCATCAGAACATTATTAGCCATATTAACAGTCAACAGTAGCAGTAAAACAGATAGATCAACACACATAAGCAACAGACATGAACACCATGATATAAGGTGCAAACCCAATGTGGGTGAAAACCACCTGCTGCAATTCGTTTTTATCTTCCTTTATTAAGAAACTTCTTTTACAATGTACTGGTGCAGTCCTTTACCAGCATGCAGGCTACAACCTGCAGAAGGCTACAACCTTCTCTCTTTCTCCAGGCTCTCCTGGAAGGGAGCTCCAACCCCCTTTGTTCTTGTACTAGCTAAGATACTAGTACGTAGGCGCTAGCCTACAATCTTCTCTCCTCCAGGTACCATGTTTCATACATTTTCAGACTGGACCCATAACTATCATTGAAGCTCAAAACAATCACTACTAGCATCATCAATTTCTGAATCACTGAAACACTAAAGCCATGTCAACAACACAGTCACCAGAAGATAGAGCAGACACAGAACTCTGCAAAATCACTTAGACCCAACTACAACTTCAAACATCAAACTTCAAAATGTATACACTATTACAATGAATCAAACCCGCGTACATACGTGCTTTTTCCAAGGCCAAGCCGCGTACATATCTAAAAATATTTTCTTATAACTTTGCAGTTGTACCAGACATGAGTCATACTCATAACATTTATATTACATGCATCAGTATGCAGATCTAGAATAAGCATAATCAACCATATAAAGATAGTTTATTTCAAACCATTTGATCCTAACCTCTCCTTAGATCTTGTTCTCCATCAACTGGTGAGATCCATCCTTAACAATGCATCATCAACCCATAACCTGCATACTGGATCTCATACCTCATCAAATATTCAAGACTCTCTGAATACACTTGCCTACTGATCTTCCTCTCGTTTTATAGTCTTAGGCCTTGCTCAATACCACAGACCAAAACCATAATAAAAAAATACCATCGACCCAATACTTGGGATCAACACTTATGGGTGCAATACCACAGACCAAAACCATAGGTATAAATACCAGGAACCCAAAAATAAGCTTTTCGACATGTACGCGCTTTTATGTGCATGAAATTGTGTGTATTCCCTACTTGGTATACAGTGAAACTGTGTATACGCAACTTGGTATATAGTGGACCTGTGTGTATACCCTACTTGGTATATAGCGAACCTGTGTATACGCGACTTGGTATATAGTGAACCTGCGTGTATACCCTACTTCGTATATAGTGAACCTGCGTATATACTCTTCTTTCTTCATTCTTTGTAGTCTAATCATCAATTCTTTGCTACTGATCTGCTGCACTATGATCTACCATCTGTGTGAGTTGCCATCAAGGACAACACATGTCTCATAATGCCAACAATCTCCCCCTTTGGACTTGATGTCAAAGCTAACTTGTCATACTTAGAACTTGATCTTCTTATTCCTTTGAGCTGTCTTGCATCCCATGCATTTAGTCGCATCTATAGATTCATCTAGTTATATTTAAGTGAGATGTTCTTCTATGAGAGGGATGCCATCAAGTACAACACATGCATCAGAATGCCAGCATCCATTTCCTAAGGCTTCACATTCCACAATAAAGCTTTTTGTGAAGTCTAGCATAGCTAATGTCGGTGCTTGGTACATTTTCTCTTTAATATGTTCAAAGGCCTTCGTTTCTTCTGGAGCCCAATATAATGCATGTTTCTTCACTAATGTGTTTAGAGGTGCTTCTATTCTCCCATAATTCCTAACAAACTTGAGATAATACCGAGTCAACCTCAGAAATCCTCGCAAATTCTTTATGGATGTGGGAATTTTCCATTGCTTAAGAAAGAAGAAATGAATCCGACCATATCTTGTAATTCATTGGTCGGAATTACCACTCGTCAAACTATCAAGATAGAAGGACATATCAAGAAGAAAAAATTTCAAGAAGTGAAAGAACACATCGAGCATCGAGAAATGAATCCAATCATATCTTGTAAAGGATTGAAAGAAATTACCACTCTTCAAACTCTAAAGATAGAAGTACATATCAAGAAGAAAATGGTTCCAGTAGTGAAAGATCACATCTTGCATCAACAACAAGTTCTCCAACTTTTAAAGGATAATGCCACTTTGGAGAAAAATTGAATGAAATAATAAGTAGATCAACATCGTAGTGAATTTTTTTTGATGTACGTGATTGGGTATTTTTACAACTACATATCAAGCAAGCTATTTATGAGAAGGAAATGTCGGCAATACTACATGCACTTAAAAAATGGCGACCTTACGGAATGGGAAGACACTTCAAGGTAAAAATGGATCATGATAGTCTTAAATACTTTTTAGAACAACTATTATCTTTAGAAGAATAGAAAAAATGTGTCACAAATATGTTGGGTTATGATTTTGACATCATCTATAGAAAATGGAAGCAAAATTTTGTTGCAGATGCACTCTCAAGAAAGGATGAGGATGTGGAAGCATTGTTTTGTGCTATTTTTGTTATCGAACTAGATTGGATAAATGAAGCAAGGGATGAATGGAAGAAGGATGAAGAAGTATGGCCACTTATTCAAAAGTTGCAAAAGATCCCAATTCAAACAATATTGCCAAAAATTGAAGAGGAAGGAAAAATCATATTGGAACCTGGAGCAATCACAGAAACAAGAACCCGACAGCTATGAAATCTATCAATTTTAGAGTATCTCATCAAGTGGAAGAACTTACCTAATGAAGATTCCACATGGGAGGACAAGAATTTTATACAGAAGCATCAAGAACTACTCAAGCGTTGAGAACAACACTTTTTGAAGGAGAGGGGAATGTTAGGCCCCTATACTACTAGTGTAACCACTTATTGTTATTAGTACAACCCCCTTATTATATTGATGTACCCATCTAGTGCCCATATTATTAGTATTGTGCCCCATAGAAGTGCACTATTGTTATTATTGTGCCCTTACATTATTATTGTTATGTCGGCTTTGATTATATTATGTCCCGTTAGACTCCTATATATAGAAAGGAGGTCTTTTAATTTGTATCATGCAAGAATTTTTCATTTGTGTAATGTAAAGGACGTTGCCCCCTTGCAGAGGTTGAATTATAAGGCTTTGATCTATCTTTTCTATCTTTTCATGAGCTTGTTTCATAACAATATTCCTAACTTTCCCTAAGTTACTCTTCTAAAAATTGAAGCAACCATCGAGTTTACCTTTTGACTCCATTTCCCAATAGATGCTAATTAAATTGAATATATAATCAGTCTTCCAAAACCCATGTACAACCATAACTAGTCTAATATTTTTAAGAAGCAATGATAAATTTTACAGAGAGAGCCCTCTCTAGGATTGGAAGGGCTAGATTCCCATCCCGAAGTTGCTTTGATGTTATATTCTTGTGATTTGTCCGAAAACCTTCAAATTATAGCGTGTTAACATAATAACAACCATACATGGGATAGAATGTTTTATCTTCATCATAAAAGTGCATCAAATCTCATCTCTGATTGTTGATGGTAAACAAAGATTAGACACCAGAAGGTTGTACCTTTTGCCTGGCGACTCCACTGTTCAAGATCGAGAGCTTCAAAGTTCAAAGCGTTTCCATTACCAAAGAATCCATATCCTAAAGCATTAATGTTGGTACAGGATGACAAGGTTTGTGGCAAACCTTTCATTTAATGAAATTTTAAATGAATTCATGGATGGGTTATCAAAATTTCAGCTTGATGAAGATTTTTTAAGAGGTGTGTTTATTTTTCAAATGAAGAAAATTTTCTCCCGAAGTTAAAATATGTGTTCTTGAGTTAGTTGCTGAGAAATATGAAAATGGCATTAATTTTTTTCACTCTTAAATTCAATCATATAATTTCCAAGATCCTAAAGAATTCTTGGAAAATCTGCCCTCTCCAAAGCAAGAGGAAATTGTACAACATTTTGATTTCTAGATTGAGGATGGTTATGCTTTCAAGTAGAAAGCTGAAGAAGTAGTTTCAGGGTTTAATATTGAGGATACAACTGATCAATTAGTCACTGAAGGTGTAGAAGCAAATATCATACATTATGCTTTTGTTGACCCTATAGCAGATTACATGGAGGTACTTTTCAGCGCATGTTTTCAAAGATGTTTTCTCTATAAGGACCAACTACATCAGCAGTTGCCATTATATATCACAGATTTTATTATGTGGACACATGATAAAATTATACTTCTGAGTTTACTAACAATCAGTCAAGTAGTCTGTTTGTATCTCTAGCTGCTTCACTAGATTCATTGGCATTTTTGTATTATTTAAGTCATCCTGATTTTCAACGATATAGGATAGGTAGTAGGGTGAAAATAATCTAAGGGCTTTGAGCATTTTTTCTAGTTTCAAATTTAGCTTTCTTCTTAATGTTTAATGTTCAATGTTTAGTATGCAGAGTGGTTTTGATTTCAGTTTGAGAATTCATAGAATGAGTTGCAGATTTGGGAATAGCCTAATGGAGAAGGCATTGATTTATAAACTCAAAGATTTGTAGTTCTTGGCACCTCCAAGGAGACTGCCATCCCCAAGCTGGATCCAATGTTAGGGTCCTATAGTTATAGGAAATATGATGATTCAGGTATTATTTGTTGCTCCCATGATGAAGCTTTTCATTTGCTGACTCACCCCACTTTGTCTCCATGTTTCATCATCCTTTACTCAACTTCCTGATTTATCACCCACTTTCGTTGTTAACTCGTCTTAATATTACCTCATAATATGCTGAATACCTACTTTCCAATCATGAAGAATACGTTTTTGTGACAAAAACGTTATATATTGTAGAGCCTCTCATTTTAAAGCCTTGGATTTTATTGAAATTTTCATAAAAATTAAGCCCGAAATCTTAGCTCTTAATCCATCTCCATCCGACATGCATTCGCAATACCTAAGCCTAGCACACCTAACACCAAGAACTTATTTTGTCATCACACAATGTGACTATGGGCTTATATAAACCATCATGAAAAATGTTCCCTTAGGAATGTGGGATAAATCCCATAAAATAATATATATATATATATATATATATATATATATATATATATATATATATATATCCCTCTTTTTACCCCTTACTTCACAAAACCCTATTAATATAAAGTTTTGGACTTTATATTAATTTCTCCCCGCAAGCCTATACTACCTCATCCCCCTGCAAAGTCAACCAATGGCCCACCTCACACTAAGAATTAAACCCCCTTCAATTTTATTTGCCTCGAGGTTCATAAAAATGAATTAACAGTTAAAATTCCATATCACACCCTCAACTCATTCAACATTAACATCCCAAAAGCACACGGGATTAGCTATTTTCAGAACCCTTCTTTGTTCTACATGGCAGCCCCACGTTATATAGGCTCCTCTAAAATAA
This sequence comes from Pinus tabuliformis, assembly GCA_031772625.1. NCBI lineage: Eukaryota > Viridiplantae > Streptophyta > Pinopsida > Pinales > Pinaceae > Pinus > Pinus tabuliformis. The sequence goes on along the minus strand of CM062805.1, from coordinate 1,206,278,910 downwards.
TATGACCTACCACTTTAAGGTGGTGTGATAAAGAATTAACTATTTTTGTTTTGAATCTTATAAATGTTACGGGAATATAAGTGGATTAATTTCAAGTGAAATATCAGAGGTAGGGTCAAACCATACTTGAGGTAAAATTATATAGCTACACCCAGTATGAGACTAAGGTTGTGGAATTAGATTCAAAGGTAAAATGGTTTTACAAGGACACATGAAATAAACTTCTAGGATGCCATGAATTTATCAAAGAAAATAAAAGGGAAAATTTCACATGAAATTAATGTACAAGAGACAAAATATAACATTCATGTAAATTCATTTCACAATAGAAGATTAAGATGAAATCAATTTACAATCATGGTGAAATCAATTTACATGTGTAAAATCATGTTACAGGTGAAAGTAAAAGAGTCAAGTGAGAATACTCTTCCAATCATACAAACCAACCCATGGTTTTGCAAAACCGTCTAGGTATTCTAGAAGGGTAAAAGGAATTTACATACAGATAAAATGAATTTATAGAGGAAGGAGTAATAGAAACAAAAATACACATGGTTTTGGTGTCACCAATTCATGTAAAGAGAAAACAAAACCACATATTGGAAACAACACATGGTTTTGTAGAAATTTAATTATAAATTTCATTTAAAATATTTTAGAAATATTATTCAAATATATATATATTGTTTATATTTTCCAAAATATTTTGTGACACTAATGGATGATAAAGCAGTAGGGCAGTCACAAGATCAACCATCCATGAGGGAAGTCTCATATTATCAAGTCAGAGGATCACCAAGAAGTTGAGTGAATTACTAAGAAAAAGAGAAATACATCTGCATCTGCTAGTTAATCTTCCTGCACAACCTCAATTTTGGGTCCATATCCTCCCTATTCCCACTTCCATGACACGACACCAACATTTACACAACACATTCCAGCTAACATTTACACAACACATTCCACGTGAACTATTAATCTATAGTAGTTAGAGCTTTTTAGTGCATCTATAATCTAAAAATGTCTTATCTGTTAGAGAATCGTTGTTGAATAAAGCAGATCTAAATTAAGTTTTTTATTCAGTTTCTTAATCTGTTGATTCTCTGTTTCTTTCCTTCATTTGTACAACAGTACAATCATCAATAGTGTATGATTTTCGAGCAACAAAGATATATTTTAAAAAGAGAGGGCTATTTGGGAATGGAAGGGGCTAGATTCCCATCCTGAAGTTGGTTTTATGTTACATTCTTGTGATTTGTCCTACAACATTCAAATTACTGGTGCTAACATAGTGGCACCATACTGGGGATAGGACGTTTCATCTTCAGTGCATCAAATTTCAGATCTGATTATTGATTGTGAACAACGATTAGACACCAGAAGGTTTTACCTTTCACCTGGTGACTCCATTGTTCAAGATCCAAAGCTTCAAAGTTCAAAGTGATTCCTTATCAAATCAAGAAAATTTTATCCTGAAGTTAAAATATGACTTCTTGAGTTAGTTGCTGAGAAATATGAAAATGGCATTAAACGTTTGCATTCTCAAATTCAATCATAGAGATTCTCAGATCCTGAAAAATTCTTGAAAAATCTTCCTTATCCAAAGCAAGAGGAAATTGTACTACCTTTTGATTTGCAGACTGAGGATGAGTATGCTTTCAAGTAGAAGACTCAAGAAGAAGTTTTAGGGTTTAATATTGATGATACTTCTAATCAATTAGTCATTGAAGGCCTAGAAGCAAATATCGTACATTGTGCTTTTGCTCATCCTATAGCAGATTACATGGAGGTTATTTTTAGCTCAAGTTTTCAAACATGTTTTCTCTATAAGGACCAAACACATCAGCAGTTTCCATTATATATCATAGCTTTAATTATGTGGGCACATTATCAAATTATACTTTTGAGTTTACTAAGAAGCTGTCAAGTAGTCCATTTGTTTCTGTAGCTGTTTGACTCGCTTCATTGGCATTTCTTTATTATTGGCATTTCTTTATTATTTAAGTCAACCTGATTTTCAACAATATAGGGTACACAGCAGGGTGCAAATAAGCTCAGGACTGTGAGCCTTTTTCTAGTTTCAAATTAAGTTTTCTTCTCAACTTTCAGTTAGTGTGTAGTTCAATGTTCAGTATGCAAAGTGGTTTTGATTTCAGTTTGAGAACTTGCAAAACAAGTTGCAGCATTGGGAACAACCCAATAGAGAAGGCATTGATCTATAAACTCGGAGTCTCTTGTTCTTAGCAACTCCAACGAGACTTCCATCCCCAAGCTTGAGCCAATGTTAGGGCCCTATAGTTATGGGAAATCTGATTATTTGGATATTATTTGTTGCTCTCATGATGAAGCTTTCAACTTGCTCACTCGACCGACTTCCTCTTCATGTTTCATCATTCTTTACTAAGCTTCCTATTTTATCACCCACTTTCCTTGTTAATTCTTCTAAGTTTTATCCAAGCATATGTTGAATACCTTCTTTCAAATCATTAAGAATAGGTTTGCATGGAAAAAATGTTATATATTGTAGAGCTTCTATTTTTAAAGCCTTGGATTTTCTTGAAATTTGCATAAACAATAAGCCCAAAAGCTTAGCTTCTTCTCCATCTCCATGCAACATGCATTTACAATACCTAAGCCTAGTACACCTAACACCAAGAACAACTGGGTAGTCTTAGGCTTATTTTGTCCAAAGACAATGTGGCTATGGGATTTTATAAAGAGTAATGAAAAATGTTCCCATAAAATAATATATCTATATATATATCTATATATATATATATATATATATAATCACTATTTTTACCCCTTACCTCACAAAACCCTATTAATATAAAGTTTTGGACTTTATATTAAATTTCTCTCGGCAAGCCTCTTCGCCTGACAAAGTCAACCAATGACCCACCCCGCACTAAGAGTTAAACCCCCTTCAATTTTATTTTCCTCACGTCGTGAAAATGAATGAAAAGTTAAAATTCCATATCAGATTCTCTACTCATCCAACACTTAACATCCCAAAATCACCCACGATTAGCAATTTTCCCATCTCTCCTTGTTTCAAGGTGGCAGCCCCACATTATATCGCATCCTCTAAAATAATACGACCTACCGTTTTAAAGTGGTGCAATAAACCATTAACTGTTTTGGTTTTGAATCTTATAAATGTTATGGGAATATAGAGTGGATTAATTTCAAGTGAAATATAGAGATATGAGAATGCGGTAATATTTCAGACTAAGGACTAAGGTAGTGGAATGAGATTCAAAGGTAAAATGGTTTTATAGGGACACATGAAATAAAATTCTCATATGCCATGCATTTATTAGAGAAAATAAAAGCGAAAATTTCACATGAAATTAATGTACAAGAGAGCAAATATAACATCCATATAAATGTATTTCACCATATAAGATTAAGCTAAAATCAATTTACAAGCATGGTGAAATCAATGTACATGAGTAAAATAATGTTGCGGGTGTAAGTAAAAGAGCCAAGTGAGAATAATCTTCCAACCATACAAATCAATCCATGGTTTTGCAAAACCATCCAGATATTCTGCAAGGGTAAATTGAATTTACATATAGACATTTACTGAGGACGGAGTAATAGAGACAAAAGTACACATGGTTTTGGTGTTGCAAATTCATGGAAAGAGAAAAAAATCCACACGTATTTATTTATAAATTTCATTTAAAATATTTTACAAATATTATTCAAATATATATATTATTATATATTTTCCAAAATATTTTGCAACACCAATGGATGATAAAACAACAGTCATAGGATCAACCATGAAAGAGGGAAGTCTCAAATTATCAAAGCCAAAGGATAAAAGTAGTTGAATGAATTACTAAAAAAACCATAAATACATCTTCATCTCCTAGTCGATCTGCTAGCACGACCTCAAATTTGGGTCCACATCCTACCTGCTCCCACTTCCACAACACCAAGGTACACATCCTACCTACTCCCACTTCCACAACACCAACATTTACACAGCAGAACTATTAATTTGTAGCAGCTAGAGCTTTTTAGTTCATCTGTAGTCTAAAAATGTCTTGTCTTTTAGAGACAACATTTAATGTAAAAAAATTGTAAATTTTGCATAAATACTTATGCTTTTGAAGTATTAGATGTGGATTGTCTGAGATTAGAAATATTAATGATCTTTTGGAGCATTGTAGGTTTTTTTAAAGCACTGTAGCATCAATACTAAGCAGGCCATTGGTAGGATTCTTGTGGCTTAAATACTGGTGATGTCTTCTTTATGTTAAAGTGTTTCATTGTCATCTCTTGGTTGTAATCATCTAAATTCCAAATTGCAAAATAGAAATGTGATGAATAGGATTTACTTTTGAGTACATTATTCTGGTTGCTTTTGCAATCTGTATGTTTTCTACTGATAAAGAATTCTTGCGCACGCCATTCATAGAATTCTTGTGGATTAAATATTGGTGATGTCTTCCTTATGTTAAATTGTTTCACTGTCATCTCTTGGTTGTAATCATCTAAATTCCAAATTGCAAAATAGAAATGTGATGAATAGGATTTACTTTTGAGTACATTATTCTGGTTGCTTTTGCAATCTGTATGTTTTCTACTGAAGGGCAAACTAAAGAATTCTTGCGCACGCCATTCATAGAATTCTTGTGGATTAAATATTGGTGATGTCTTCCTTATGTTAAATTGTTTCACTGTCATCTCTTGGTTGTAATCATCTAAATTCCAAATTGCAAAATAGAAATGTGATGAATAGGATTTACTTTTGAGTACATTATTCTGGTTGCTTTTGCAATCTGTATGTTTTCTACTGAAGTGAAAACTAAAGAATTCTTGGGTGCTCTTTAGTTCTTCCTGATTGACTGAATCCCACACTAAGGAATTCTTAATTTCTCTTTAGCTCTGCTAAACGTTTTCATTGTTCTACCATCATCCACTTGTTATTCTAAAATATATAGTAAATATTCCCAACTTGCACTGAATTTACTATGTGAAAAATTGATGGAACCATCTAGTTTACCTTTTGAATACATTGCCCAATAGATGCTAATTAAATTGAATACAATCACTCTTCCAAAAACCAAGTAAAATCATAAGTAGTCTATGATTTTTTGAGAAACAAAGATAAATTTTACAAAGAGAGCCCTCTTTGGGATTGGAAGGGCTATATTCCCACCCTGAAGTTGGTTTGATGTTACATTCTTGTGATTTGTCCTAGAAAATTCAAATTACTGTAGTGGTGCAATACTGGGGATAGGATGTTTTATCTTCCTCAAAACACTGCATCAATTTTTAGATTTGATTGTTGATGGTGAACAACGATTGGACACCTGAAAGTTTTATCTTTCACCTAGCCACTGCATTGTTCAAGATCCAGAAGGACCAAACGCATAAGCAATTTCCTTTATATATCATAGCTTTAATTATGCAGAAACATGATCAAATTATACTTCTTAGTTTACTAAGAAGCAGTCAAGTAGTCCATTTGTTTCTGCAGTTGTTTGACTCGCTTCATTGGCATTTCTTTATTATTTAAGTCAGCTTGATTTTCAACAATATAGGGTACATAGCAGGGTGCAAATAAGCTCAGAGTGTGTAGTTCAATGTTCAATATGTAGAGTGGTTTTGATTTCAGTTTGATAATTTGTAGAACAAGTTGCAGAATTGGGAACAACCCAATGGAGAAGGCACTGATCTATAAAGTCGGAGACCTCTGGTTCTTAGCAACTCCAAGGAGAATTCCATCCCCAAGCTCAATCCAATGTTAGGGTCCTATAATTATAGTAAATCTGATGATTTGGATATTACTTGTTGCTCTCATGATGAAGTTTTCAAATTTCTCACTCGCCCCACTTCCCCTTCATGTTTCATCATCCTTTACTAAGCTTCCTACTTTATCACCCACTTTCGTTGTTAATTCTTCTAAATATTACCCAAGCATAAGTCGAATACCTTCTTTCAAATCATTTGTTTCATCATCCTTTACTAAGCTTCCTACTTTATCACCCACTTTCCTTGTTAATTCTTCTAAATATTACCTTTACTAAGCTTCCTACTTTATCACACACTTTCCTTGTTAAATCTTCTAAATATTACCCAAGCATAAGTCGAATACCTTCTTTCAAATCATTTGTTTCATCATCCTTTACTAAGCTTCCTACTTTATCGTCCAATTTCCTTGTTAATTCTTCCAAATATTACCCACTTTCCTTAATTCTTCTAAATATTACCCACCCATAAGTCGAATACCTTCTTTCAAATCATTTTTTTCATCATCCTTTACTAAGCTTCCTACTTTATTGCCCACTTTCCTTGTTAATTCTTCTAAATATTACCCACGCATAAGTCGAATACCTTCTTTCAAATCATTAAGAATAGGTTTGAGTGACAAAAAGTTATATATTGTAGAGCTTTTAGTTTTAAAGCCTCGAATTTTCAAATAAACCCAAAAGCTTAGTTTCTACTCCATCTCCATGCAACCTGCATTCACAATACCTAAGCCTAGCACACCTAACACCAAGAATAGGTGGGTAGCCTTAGGCTTATTTTGTCAAAAGACAATGTGACTATGGGCTTTTATAAAGAATCATGAAAAATGTTCATTTGTGAATGTGGGATAAATCCCATAACATAATATATATATATATAATCCCTATTTTTACCCCTTACTTCACAAAACCCTATTAATATAAAGTTTTGGAATTTATATTAATTTCTCCCTCAAGCCCATACTACCTCTACCCCCTGCAAAGTCAACCATTGGCCCACTCCCGCACTAAGAATTAAACCCCCTTCAATTTTACTTGCGTGGAGGTTCGTAAAAATGAATGAATGGTTGAAATTCCATATCACACGCTCAACTCATCCAACATGTTACATCCCAAAATCATGGAGGATTAGCTATTTTCCCAGCCCACCTTTTTGCTATGTGGCAACCCCACGTTATATCACGTCCTATAAAATAATACCACCTACCACTTTAAATCATCCTAATAAACCATTAACTAATTTGGTTTCGAATCTTATAAATGTTACGGGAATATAGAGTGTATTAAAAGTGAAATACAGAGATAAGAAAATGCAGTAATGTTTCAGAGCTACGAGTGAAACCATACTTGAAGTAAAATTATATAACTACAGACAATATGAGACTAAGGTTGTGGAATGAGATTCAAAGGTAAAATGGTTTTATAGTGACAAATGAAACAAAATTCAAGGATGCCATGAATTTATGAGAGAAAATAAAAGGGAAAATTTCACATGAAATTAATGTACAGGAGAGCAAAAATAACATTCATGTAAATGCATTTCATGATATAAGATTAAGGTGAAATCAATTTATAGGCAAGGTGAAATGAATTTACATGTGTAAAATCATGTTGTAGGTGAAAGTAAAATAGTAAAGTGAGAATACTCTTCCAACCATACAAATCAACCCATGGTTTTGCAAAGCCATCTAGGTTCTACCAGGGTAAAGGGAATTTACATACAAATAAAATGAATTTATAGAGGAAGGAGTAATAGAAATAAAACTACACAATATTTTGTGAATTTCTGGAAAGAGAAAAGAAAACCAAGGATTGGAAACAACACATGGTTTTATAGAAATTTAATTGTAAATTTCATTTAAAATATTTTGGAAATATTATTTAAATAAATATATTATTATATATTTTCCAAAATATTTTGACACTAATGGATGATTAAACAATAGGGCATCCACAGGATCACCCATCAATGAGGGAGGTCTTAGATAATATGTCAAAGGATCAACAAGCACTTGAGTGAATTACTAAGAAAAGAGACATACATTTGCATCTCCTAGTTCATTTGCTAGCACAACTATTAATCTCTAGTAGTTAGAGCTTCTTAGTTTTTTTATAGCTTAAAAATGTCATGTCTATTAGAAACAACATTTATTTGAAACAATTTGTAAATTTTGTATAAGTACTTCTTCTTTCGAAGTATTATAGGTGGGTTGTTTGAGATAGATTGTTGGGAAACTTATGTGATGTTTTGGGTGACAATCTATGAGGTTGAGTCTAGGATTGTCTAGTGCAGACTTCCTTAGGGGAAGTATAAAGACTTGAACAATTTTGGGCCACATATCTTGGTCACTAAGGGCCGATACTACGAACTGCATCATAATGGACATCCGACTGATGAAGGGTAGTTTGGTTGAAAATTTTTCAGGACAAAAAGGCTAAGTGTGAGTAAGTGAACTCATGCATACATGACCTTATGAACAGACAATCAACATGACTTGATGACAAGACACATCAAACCACAAGACAACATATGCTAAGTGTGACTGACTGCAGGATTGTCTAATGGTGAAAGCGAAAAGTGTGACACTTCAAATAGATCTTTGGACCATCATGATGACACTTGCATGACATTCCTTACAACATTATGCGTGAGTGCGATAGATGATTACATAACGAACACATCGCATACACACAAAGACAAACCTTCAAAATCACCAGAACAAGGTTGCAACCATGACATAGTGATCAACATGTTGATGACGACAGTTGGTCAATCAAGTGAAAAGGAGGTAAGACGTGTAGAGGAAATACATGAAATGACTTATTTGTGTTTGTACACATGCATTTTACTAAAGACAGGATGATATGACAATCATAAGATGTCCTAGAAACTCAACTAAGAGGTGTACTTCCAGAGGTGTTAATTGCTTACCATACTTACCCTCGAGATGATCATGCATCTCGCGGAGTTTGCATGCAGTACTGATCTTTCACCATAACTTATATTCTTGGTCCTTCATTATAACTCCTTGGGAGTGATCTCAACATGTCACATGTTCATGTAGTCACTGAGAAATAGATTAGTGTAGTTTCAGCTAGGAGCGACTCCTACCAGGATGAAGTCTTGGGAGGACACATTTGCAAAATTTCTGAGTGCAATCCAACCTCGGTAGCTGAGAATAAAATCTATGTAGTTTCTAATGACAATGGGTTGCAGCTAGGGAATGGATACTAGAGCAAACCACTACCCATTTTTGGATGGCGAGGGAGGCTGGGGTATCTATGCACTGTGATGTTCCAGTAGGTAAGGGAGGAACCTTGATGGATGTAGAAGAAAAGTCAACAGCTAGTGGAAGCTAAATGAGGGTAGGTTGCTCGGGAAAGGGCTAAGTGTGAGATCAGTGACACAAATGCAAATAGTGATAGGATTGGACTATGATAACACAGGAGCACTTAGTGATACAATGTAGACCATCCAAAATATATAAAACATACTCTTCTTGATGCAACCACCTTTGTGACAAGAGTGCATGAAGTGAGTGTGGAACATGTCTATCTGATGATAACAACTCACACATGCATGCTTTCCCTTGAAGCAAAACAACATCCCCTTTGCATGACAAACCACCATCCCTATGCACAAAAATGACACATGATGCATAAAGATGAGAACATGGACAGCTTCTTAAGATCAAAGAGGGGAATCTTGAGGTCATCACCTTACCAACAAGTGACCAAGGATGGTCGATTGTAGGATCCAAGGTAGGATTTGAAATTTGCATGAGAGCCAAAATTTTGGAGGGTGGTTCTAACCCCTACAAGATTGGTAACACACTCGTAGAACTCTAACTCTCTATATCTACCTTGTTTCACGAAAAGCAAGTCTAACTCTTCCAGAAGAATTGTTTGACTCTTTGATTGTGATGGCTGGCACACTAACTTGTGTGAAAGATGTAGTCCCTACTCCATCTGTGTATATGTGTTTTATGTTTTATGCTCTCGCATTCTTTATTTTCTGTGTTTTAGAATTGGTATGCAAGTAATTTGCATACGGGGTTAAAACCTATAGGAACATCATCTACACTCTTGGAACATCATTACTCATGTTTGAAGCACCTTAAATATATTATTGTACTAGTCATCTAGAAGTCATCATTCTAGGACATATTTGAAGTCTCTTAGAAAATCTTGGAGCATATAGATACCTAAAGACAACATCATCAAATAAGCCACTCTTTTGAAAAGTACTACAATATTCTTTATGTATCCATATTCAAAACAAATGAGTTCATTTTGTAAGGAAGGCAATAAACCGATGGGTCAATGAACTTTCAAGAATAGAAGAAGAGAATATATTTGGTGCTCATACAAGACAAGGAAAGAATAAACGCATTTAAAAGGAAGTCAACTAGATGACTATATGAAAGGAATGGACCTACATATCTTTAGAAAAGAGTTGTCAATTAGAAAGTAGATTGATTTTTTAAGAAATATTGTAGGAAGAGTTGGTAGCAGAAACATGCTTGGAAGCATGAGATTGGTATATCTTAGCTAGAATTTGATAAGATATAACTCTTCCACATGTCATGATAAATGAGCATGGTATTAATCAAGCTCTAATATGGTCTACTAAAGAACATAAGAGAAGATAACAATGATAAACTCAAAGGGAATTGTGAAGACCCTCAAGGAAAGATAACACTTGTGATAATATGATGTATCTGCAATTGTTTTGTTTAAACTCAATTCTAGAGCACATGGAGTCGACAACACTAATAAATGATTACAAGAATATGTGGGAGAAATGTCTACACCATAAGAAATAAAAGGTATCAAGTCACTAGATATTCTGCTAGTCATGTTGGATTTGATAAAGAAGTTCACCTTCCTAGATAGATAGGGGGAGCTATGATTAGCTCTACATTCTTTGGTTTGACAAAATATTTATTAATAGAAAGCTAATAGACATATTTTCCCTTTTTATTTAGTTTAGTATAATCTAACATCAATATATTGAATAAAATCACTATCATAACCACAACATTCTCATACATATCATAAACAATATCATCATGAATATCATAAAAATAACACTATTATGAAAAACAATATATTTAAAAAAAATCATTAAAAAACAAATCATTTTCTCAAAATATTAAATATAATTTTCAAGACATATATTATTCAAATCTTTCCAGTTAAAATAACCCCGTAAATATAATTAGGGGATATTCACATCCATACTCACAAATTTAAATATATAACTTTTCAAAAGTTTCTAATAAAAAATAAATAACTCTAATCCAATTCCTTTCCCATTTTCATTCATCTAACAATTATGTCAGCCGGATTATGTCAGTTTCACCAATGACCTCCTCCACTTGTAAAATATAAAATAATTCTCTTAGAAAAAATTCACTTTTCGCATGTTTCTCTCCAGGTTTCCAATCCTTAAATTTGATCTAACATGAATGTAACGCAAAACAAGACAGAATATGCCCCTGCAAAAATGAAATGGGATATGACATAAATATAACGCCAAACCTATTATTCCGTGGCAAATATTTCGTTTCAAAATTATACAAGTGAAACAATCGAACTTTGATACTTATAAAGACATAATTATATGAAAAGGCTATTAAATTAGTGACATAATGTTTAATATTTATTATGATTTACAATCTACAACGAATTGATTTACTTACTTGAAAAATACTTGCTCAGTTGTCCTCTGATTGTTCTTCACGCCCATCTTCTGCAGCTTCTAAATGCATGTTTGAAAGCTGATCACCCAGTTTAGACACTTGCGGTGGAGGCATTTTTACTTTTTTATATTCTCTGATTTTGGCAATGAGATTACTAAACAAGTTCCTGACATTACTAAACAAGTTCCTGACATATTCTATGGAATCCAGCATCCTTGCTTGATGAGCCCTTTCTCTGCTTTGGTAATCATGGCTGACTTGCATATTAGAGAGTTCTTGTTTGACTATGACACTGAGATTCCTGATGTCTTCTATATTACCCACATTTTTTCCACGACCAATTATTTGACCTAGAATGTCTGATCCACCAACTATCGCCTTCCCCTTCTCCTTTTCTAAATTACTAAACCAGTTCCTGACATAAGAGATCGTTGGTTCTATATTCGACTTTGGAAGCACAACACTTTCATCAGAACCACCGACTCCACTCATGCTCGCCTTTCCCAACTCCGCTGGGAAACTAAGCTCCTCCCTTAAACAAGATTGTTTCGACTCAGGAATACTCTCAACTCCTTCTCCCTTGAGTTTCATAAATTTCGACTTTCCATCGTCGGATAAATCGAAAACAATCTTTTCACCGGTAGAATTCGAAGGATGGTCGGAAGAAGATGAACCTGCGGCCATATTTCTCAAAACTGATGGTGATTTCTTCTGTAACTTGTTCGAAATTGCGCGGGGACGTCACAGAAAATCAGAAATAACGATGCGAGAACAATCCTTCAACCTACGAAGTCTTCCTTAGTATGTTATAAGCACGAAGTCTTCAACCCACGAAGTCTTCGTTAGTATGATATAAACAAAGAGAAAACACGATTAAATACCGATCAACGCACAACTTTTACGCCGACGGTCAAGCTGAAATTTGAAATTTTGATTTTTTTATTATTATTCTTCCATATTTATTTATTTATTTATTTGGGTGGTTAGGGTGAGATTAAATTGAAATTAGTTTCAAGTGGGTTGGGTTTCCAGTTTGAATGGAAAAATTATTAGGATTGTGTACCAATAATGACCATTTCTATAACACTTGTTATTAAATTATGGATATTACTTTATATTAGCCTAGATCAATCTTAGTTTGATCTTTTTCTACTTTTGGTAAGTCGAGAATTAAGATAGATCAAAAATGCTTTCATTATTAATCATAATTAATTATAATTATAATTATAATTATAAATGTACTTTTTAATTATATATAATTTTTTTGTTTTATGTAATTTTACCTAATCAAATGTTTATGGGACATTAAAACATTTCATTCATACATTTTTGCTTTCAAATTTAATTTAAAAAATGTTATAAAATAAAATAAAAAATACCTCTCAGTAGATTGGAATTGAAAATGGATCTAGACTAGTAGTGTATATATATATATATATATATATATATATATATATATATCTTTCCGCACATGGTATTGGTGTACCTTTGTTACTTGTGTGACCAAATCAAATTAAAATAAAATATATGTGGTATTTAAACTTCTAAGTCAAAATGTTTATGGGACATTACAAAATTTCATTCATACTTTTTTGCTTTCAAATTTAATTTAAAAAATGTTATAAAATAAAATTAAAAATGTCCCTCTCGTAGATTGGAATTTAAGATGGATCTAGACTAGTAGAATATATATATATATATATATATATATATATATATATATATATCTTTGGGCACATGGTATTGGTGTACATTTGTTATGTGTGACCAAATCAAATTAAAATCAAGTATTTGTAGTATTTAGACCTCTTCATGTTCTTAAAATGTTACATAGGGACTCAAATAAATTATAGGTGTTTGGGCACATGCTATTGGTAATCAATGGTGTTGGTACATGTTATTAATCCATGGTATTGTAGGAAAACCTATTTACTTCTTCATTTTTACCTATATTCTATTTTAGTTAATATTAACTTTTTAATTTTTATATAATTAGACGGAGTCAAAAGATTTACATGATAGGTTAGGATAGGACACTAAAATAGGTTAGGACTCGACAATGCATCTCAACACAATAAAATATTTATAAAATATTTGATTTGGAAATAAGTTATGGTTTTTGTGCATGTGGTATTGATAAGCCATGGTGGGTCATGGTATTATAACAAAGCCTATTTACAAGTTAATAACATCCATGGTAAGATGGAGGTGAATATCCATGGTTAAAAATATTGTTATATTGTAAGTTCATTGTATGTATTATGTTTTTATCTGATTACTAGTGGAATTAGAATATAGTTATGAAATCATTATTTTGCACCACTACATCTCCCCATACCTTTTTTTTAGATTTAATTTAAGAATTTTATAAAATAAAATATTAAAAAAATATTAGCTTATAGATGTTGCTATAAAGAGCAACTGTCGGGGAAATTATAACTTTTCAAAAACCATTTTTTTACTTCGCCATTTTTTACTATATTTTTTGGTCTACTTATCAAACCTTGGTGATATGTTTGGTGGTCTTTTGCTGATACTTTGTGATATGTTTCAGTGGTCTCTACAACACCAAAATACACACTTCGGTGAAACCTCAATAAAGACTTCAGTGAAACCTCGGTGATATCTCTTTGTGGTGCTTATTATGAAACCTCGGTGATATGCTCAATGGTCCTGGGGGCGGTATTTTTGATACGTTTCGGTGGTTTTTGCAACATCTAAATACAGATTTCGGTGATATGTTTCAGTGGTATCCACCGCACGAGATTTAAATACTGACTTTGGTGATTCTCTGTACATTGTGGTGGACTGTTATGAAACCAGCTCACAAAAAGATAGAAAAGAGGGCTAAACGCCTTAGAATTCAGCATCTTCGAGTGGGAAACCTCCTTTACATTTCACAAATGAACAATTCTTGGATGATACAAATTACAAGACCCCCTTCCTATATATGGGAGTCTAAGAGGTCATAATATAATCACATCCGACATAAAAATAGTAATGTAAGGAACACCAATAATAATAGTGGGCTTCTATGTGGCACAATAATAACAATATGGGGACTAAATTAGCACAACAATTAAATAAGCGGGTTGCACCAATAACAATAAGAGGTTACATTAGTAGTATAGGGACCTAAAATGGACTTCGGTGATACTCTTTGCGATGCAGTGGATATTTCCTCTGCAGTGCTGTGGATCTTCACCAATACTGAATATATCATGGATTTGATCTCACTTCCCTTCTAAATACATAATTCACATCTAAATTCAAACTTCGTTGATCCTCTCTGCGGCAAAGTGGATCTTCTCTGTGAGGTTCTCTTCTTGGGTCATATGCTGAGGTGAGAAAAAAAAAGTTGGTTGTTTAGCTATTTTACCAAAATATCAAGTGTGACTAGACATCATCTAAGAAGATAGTGGAACTCTTCAGTTTGAAGCAAGTCATCATTTGTTTCTAGCTAAAGGATTTGATCTTTATGGGTGACCTCAATTACTCGGACTCTCCCAGGTGCATACATTCCTTCTCACCCACTTTTGTTAAGTTTTTCTTGTTTACATTACCAGTACTGCCCCACAGATATCTAAGCCCCTCTCTAGCAATGGTAGACCAAGTAAAATTACTCTAGACATCCTTTATGAGTACATTGAATCTTTCGATAGGTGAGGAGAAGAAAGAGAAACCCAACTTAAAATAAAATTAATGGCACTGCTTGAAAAAATCACAAATCGCTAGAAAATACAATAATCTTGCTTGAAAATGAACTCCAAGGAATGAGTGGTAGCATTCAAGAAATAGAAGGATTCAAGAAATAGAACATATTAAAAAACCAATGATTGAAAAAAGTAACTCACAAAAAACCGAGATTAAAATTCTTAAAGAACATCTAAATAACAACTTAGTCCTAAATAAGACAAATAATAAATTAGATATTAAACCCATAAATCAGGAAATTAACAAATTTATTGAACTCGACCATGAGCAACATAAACGATCTTTACACCTTATAGTTGTTGGTATAGGAAAACAAAATAATGAGGACACATTAGAAATAGTAAATGACTGTTTAAAAACAAAATCTAAAATTCAAACAACCTATATCACGAAAGCAATCTAGGTAGGAAAGTTACTTGAGAATAAACATAGACTAATATGTATTAAGGTATGTTGCAATAACCACAAATTATATATACTCAAGAAATTCCTGAGCCTACAGGGAACCAAAATCTTTATAAATGATGATTTGACTCCAAAAGACAAAGCTAGAATGAGGTAGTCCAAAAGGATAAGGAGGCAAGAAAAAAGGGGAATGGTTTATCATAAGGAATGGGAAATCTATTATTCGAGATAGAGTTCAAAATACGACTGATAAATAAGGATTAGGATCACTAAGGATCATCTTCTGGAACTATGGGGGTTTCCCATGGCATAAAGGTCCAATGTTAATTTGGATCTCGAGTGATATTAACCTTATTTTTCTCATTGAAACTTGGGAATATGAAGAATCTAAAGTTCCTCGCCTTGATGGATTCATTATTTGGTCTACTTGGAACAAGAAATTATCTCGAAGGGGTCTTGGTGGTATAACCTATTATAAGAGGAACATTTTTTCTTCTCACATCCAACTTCATATTATCAACCCCTTTAATTAGTACATTTCAATCGAGGTCTCTGATTCCTCCTCCAATAAGTTTTTTCTTGCTATCTTCTATTTGTCTCCTATAAACTCTACCTCCTATACGAAAAATACCTTAGATAAGAATTTTCCTTTCACTACGTTAGAAAAATAGATTCACAACATGAGGAATGAAGGTAATATCATTTTTCTTTTGGACTTCAATGTTAGAACTTCTACCATCCAATGTATTATGTTAAATAACCACTCTAACCCTAACTCCTTGTGTCTTGAATAAGGTGATGACTTAGCTAAAAGATTAAAGAGAACCTCCGAAGACAGAATGAAATATTTTGAGGCTTACTCTCACCACAAGTTGTTCTCCTTAACCCTTAATCTTGTTATGCATACCATGCACATGAAAGATTCTAGCGAAAGTAAAAAACACACTCGTTTCAATTTGATTAATATTGACCTTTTATTAATGGAATTGAAAAGGGATTTTGTTAGGTCGCTATAATACTAGTGATTCCCCCATTAATATTTTTTTTGTATCCAATATTGTTATTTTTGTGCCCCTATTGTCCCCATATTTTTATTATTGTGCCCCATAAAATCCCACTATTGTTATTTTTGTGCCTTTATAATATTATTTCTAGGTCGGCTTGATTATATTGTGACCCCTTAGACTCCTATATATAGAAAGGAGGTTTTGTCATTTGAATCATCTAAGAATTTTTCATTTGTGTAATATATAAGAGGTTTCCCCCTCGAAGAGGCTGAATTCTAAGGCATTGATCTATCCTTTCTATCTTTTCGTGAGATGGTTTTGTAACATTTGGTATCAAAGTTGTGGATTTTAGGGTTTCGCTACTGCAAATAGGCCATCGTGGCATTCTATAACATTTTTGATATGAATTTTTGGAAGCTACAAAATAAACCTATTTGAGGAACATCGGCTGGAACGTTGCATCTTAATTTCAGATCTTTTTGCGGTATATTTTCGGAGATATGATTTGAGAAAGTTTGGGTTTTTGCAAGCTCCATAATTTCAGCTAAAAAAATTCATCATGGGATTTTGCTATAGCAGTGTCGCTACGAAGTTTTAGAAGCTGAAACAAAAACCCAACTGAGATGAAATTTGTTTGAACCTTGGTTCCAAATTTTACATCTTGTCTTGATATATTTTGGGAGATATAATCTGAGGAAATTAGGGTTTTTGTAGACTCCCGAATTACATTCAAAATAGGTCACCTTGGGAAAATCATCATAACGTTCGCTTTGAGCATCAGATTGAATTTTCATAAGATGTTGCAGAAAGCCAACAGAATGTAGTTTTTTTCGTATCATTTTCAGAACCTAAGGTTGAAACAGTTACCCGCAGCATGTCATACAAGTTCGCTCTACTGAACGAGTCTATTCTTAGGTCATCGTGCGAGATTTGGGATAATACTTGATTGGAGAATCCAATCTTGATCAGACTTGCAGGGTTAGAAAGACTACTCAAAGGTCTATTGCAGGAAGAAATTTTAGACCTTGGAGATCCAAAATTATAGAGATACAATAGATTCGATATCGAGCTCCTACCAAGTAAAAAAAAGGAAAAGGTTTGTAGTTTTCTTTAAATTTTGCATAAGCTTGGTTTGAAAAAATAGTTTGAAGGAATTCAAACGAAATAGTGAAGCATTATTATTGGTAATTGATGCCTGAAAGAAATAAAATGGAAAAACCTGATAAGCAACATGAAAGCTCTAGCATGACTCATGAAGAAGAGGAAGAAATGCAACATGATATATCAAAATTACAAGACCAAATGCAACAAATTTCACTCGCTCAAAAAGTAAGAGAGGCTACAATGGATGGTTTAAAGAAAGATGTAGAAGCTAAGATGTATGGCATGGAAGCTAAGATGGATGGTTTAAAGAAAGTCATGGAAGCTAAGATGGATGGTTTAAAGAAAGGCGTAGAAGCTAAGATGAATGACGTGGAAGCTGATATGGATGGCATGGAAGCTAAGATGTATGTCATGGAAGTTAAGATGGATAATTTAAAGAAAGGCATGAGATATTCAAAGACAAATTTGAATATGGATTTGACAAAGCTTCTACAAGAAATGCTTACTAATGGCATAAGCGTAGTAAAGTAAACTGATGATGAGAACAAAATAGGTATTAATCATGATTCCATAGACTCCAACGTTGGATTGAAGAACCACCATGTTCCAAACATTGATATGAGGAAGTTTGATGGCAAGGATCTTGAAACATGGATATTACAGATGGAGCAATTTTTTGATCTCCATAATGTGCAAAACACACAAAAGGTGCACATTGCAACATTATATTTGGAATCAAATCAGTTTGTATGGTATCAATGGCTTTGCTCTCATAAACAAATCATCACTTGGGCTATGTTTACGGATGAAATGATAGCACATTATGAGGATACAAAAAGCAACACTTTTTTTAGCCAATTGATAAATATCAAACAAAAGGGTTCAATGATGGAGCATATTGAGGACTTGCAAAATTTGAATATAAGGGTAAAATATATTCCATAAGAGCGTAGGATTGATGTGTTCATAGGGATATTAAAAGATAACATTCAACATGAGGTTCGCCTTTCGGAACCAGATTCATTGGATAAGGCATTTAGATTGGCAAGACAAATGGAAATCAAAATTATGGCAACAAAGAAGCCTTCCACTCACAATCATAAAGATGGATGTGTTGCTACCCCTAGCCATCCACAACCTACAATGTTGACACGACAACAATTCGAAGAAAAAAGAGTAAAAGGGCTTTGTTACAGTTGTGATAACAAATACACTAAAGGTCATAAATGTGCCGAGAAGAAATTATTTTACATAGATTGTGAAGAGGAGGAAGAAAAGGAAAAAAAAATGTCAAAAGAAGAGCATATACACCAGGAACAAAGCCTAGAAGAAGAAGAAATGAATCCGACTATATCTTGTAATGAATTGTCCAGAATTACCACTCCTCAAGATATTAAGATACAAGGGCATATCAAGAAGAAAAATGTAATAGTGTTGATTGATTCAGGAAGTACCCATAATTTTATTCAATGTAAGATAGCCAAGGAATTGAATTGCTTCCTATATCCAGGACGAGAGTGTCAAGTGATGGTTTCAAGTGGAGGAACCATAAATTGCTTAGTAAAGTGCCACAATATCAAGCTATCCATGGGAGAATATGTATTGAATAGCCCAATGCTTTGCATTCCAATGGGTGGTGCCGATGTTGTACTAGGAGTCCAATGGCTACAATCCTTGGGTAAAATAGCTTTTAATTTTCAAGAACTTTTCATGAAATTCTCTTCAGAAGGAAAGGAAGTTGAATTAAGGGGTATCGCAGGGAAACCGAGAAAGATAATCAGCTCTAACGAAATAACGAAGCTTCTAAATAAATAACAATGATAAGTAATTGCATAATTATGTTCACTAGGGGTTCCCACATTGAATTCATCCATTTCTCCACATCTCCAAAAAGTCTTGGACAACTATTCCAAGGTATTTGAGACTCTTGAAGGCCTCCCACCTATTCGTGATCATGATCATGCTATGAATTTGATTCCATGAAGTTTTCCTCCAAAGATCAGGCCTTATAGATATCCCTGTCCAAAAGAGTGAAATTGAACGTATGGTTGAAGAAATGTTAGAGGATGGTATAATTGAACCTAGTCAAAATTCCTTCTCTGCTCCAGTAGTATTGGTTCACGAGAAGGATGGATTATGGCGCATGTGTCCAGATTATATGGAGCTCAACAAGCTCACTATTAAAGATAAATTTCCCATTCATGTCATTGATGAATTATTGGATGAATTGCATGGATAAATTTACTTCACCAAGTTGCATCTTCATTCAGGATATCATCAAATCATAATGAAGACTAAATAAATTCCAAAAATAACATTTAGAGCTCATAGGGTCAATATGAATTTTTGGTCATGCATTTTGGCCTCACTAATGCACCTTCTACATTTCAAGGTTTGATGAATTCCACTTCTGAACCCTTCGTTAGAAGATTTGTGTTAGTACTTTTTAATGATATACTAATCTACAACAAATGTTGGAAATATAATCTCCAACATGTTGAAATGGTGCTCAAACTATTGGAGGAGAAACAATTATATGCAAAAAATTCCAAATGTTTCTATGGAGTACAAGAAATGGAATATCTAGATGATATTGTATCTCATGAAGGTGTTAAGGTAGGCCCTAGCAAAATTAAAACCATTAAGGAATGCAAAATCCCCACATCCATAAAGCATCTATGTGGATTTCTCGGGTTGATATGGTATTGTTGCAAGTTTGTTAATAACTATGGGATAATAGGAGCACTTCTAACAACATTATTGAAGAAATATGCATTTTCATGGACTCCAAAAGCAACAAAGGCCTTTGAACATATTAAAGAGGCAATGTGCCAAGCACTAGTCTTCGCTGCACCAGACTTCACAAAAACCTTTATTGTGGAATGTGATGCCTTAGGAAATGGAATTGGTGTTGTTTTAATGAAATAAGAAAGACCCATTGCTTTCGAAAGTCATCCAATCAAAGGAAAGAATTTACACAAAGCCATTTATGAGAAGGAAATGTTGGCAACACTACATACACTTAATAAATGGCGACCCTACCTAATGGGAAGACACTTCAAGGTAAAAATAGATCATGATAGTCTAAAATAATTTTTAGAATAAAGATTATCTTCAGAAGAGAAAAAAGAATGGGCCACAAAGATGTTGGGTTATGACTTTGAAATCATCTACAAAAAAGGCAAGAAAAATTTGGTGGCAGATGAACTCTCAAGAAAGGATGAGGATGTGGAAGCATTTCTTTGTGCCATTTCTATTATCCAACAAGATTGGATAAATGAAGTAAGGAATGAATGGAAGAATGATGAGGAAGTGTGGGCACTCATTCAAAGGATACAACAATATCCTAGTACACCTGGTACATTTAGCTAGAAAAATGATTCGTTATGGTACAAGGATCAGATATACATATGTAAGAATTCACAACTCAAACGAAAGATTCTTAGGGAATTGCACACCTCTCCCTTAGGAGGGCACTCGAGATTTCTAAAAACCTACCACATGGTTAAGAAGGATTATTTTGGGATGGCCTTAAATCGGATATTCAAAAGTTTGTGGCGGAATATTTGGTTTGCCAACAAAATAAATTTGAAACAATTAAGACCCCGACACTATTACAACGTTTATCCATTCCAAGTGAATGTTGGGAGGAGGTTCCAATGGATTTTATCACAGGTTTACCCAAGTCTGAAGGAAAGAGTGTTATCATAGTGGTAGTTGATAGACTTACCAAGTATGCACACATTTGTGCATTATCTCATCCATTTAAAGTGAGTATAGTCTCTACTGCATTTATGGAAACAATTCAAAAGTTACATGGAAACCCAAATATTATTGTAAGTGACAAAGATCCGATTTTCATTGGAAATTTTTGGACAAAGTTATTTTCTTGTCTTGGTACTCAGTTATCTCATATCTCATCTTATCATCCTCAATCTAATGGGAAAAATGAGATAGTAAACAAATGTTTGGAAGGATATCTTCGCTGCTTTGTATCCGATAAATAGACTCAATGGGTGAAATGGTTTCCTTTGGCTAAATGGTGGTATAACACTTCCTTCCATACTGCAACAAAAATGACCCCATTTATGGCACTTTATGGATACCATCCACCATCCATCACATCATATTTAAGAGAAAATTCTAAGGTTCAAGTAGTGGAAGATCACATCAACCATCAGCAACAACTTCTCCAACTCTTAAAGGATAACCTCACCTTGGCGTAGAATAGAATGAAATAGCAGGTAGATCAACATCGCACCGAAAGAAGTTTTGATGTAGGTGATTGGGTATTCCTACGGCTACAACCATATAAACAAATGTGCCTCAAGCAAGCTAAGAAGGATAATAAATTATCACCAAAGTATTATGGTTCGTACAAGGTGTTGCAAAAGATAGGTACTATGGCATACAAATTGGAGCTTCATGCATCTTCCCGAGTTCACCCAGTTTCTCATGTTTCATGCTTAAAGAAGGTTATAGGTGACAAGCTTCCAGTTCAAACAATATTTCTAGAACTTGATGAGGAAGGAAAAATCATATTGGAACCTGAAGCAGTCAAAGAAATAAGAACTCGACAGCTACAAAAATGATCAATTTCAGAGTATCTCATCATGTGGAAGAACTTACCCATTGAGGATTCCACATGGGAGGATGAGAATTTTATGTAGAAGAATCCAGAACTACTCAAGTGTTGAGGAAAACACTTTTTTCAATGAGAGAGGCATGTTAGGTCCCTATAATACTAGTGATTCCCCCATTACTATTGTCTTTGTATCCCTTATTTTTATTGTTGTGCCCCTATTGTCCCCATATTGTTATTATTGTGCCCCATAAAATCCCACTATTGTTATTTTGTGCCTTTATATTATTATTTTTAGGTCAGTTTGGTTATATTGTGACCCCTTAGACTCCTATATATAGAAAGGAGGTTTTGTCATTTGAATCATCCAAGAATTGTTCATTTGTGTAATGTAAAGGAGGCTTCCCCCTAGAAGAGGCTGAATTCTAAGGTGTTCATCTATCTTTTCTATCTTTTTGTGAGCTAGTTTCATAATAGATTTAAGTTCCCCGATTTATAATAACAATATTGATCAAATTTATCACAATTTTACTACTACTCTTTCCACTACCATTAACAAGTTACCTCTGAGGTTTCATATAACAAGATAGATAAAAATTCCAACCCTTGGTATGACAAAGACTATAAAAGTGTCAAGAAAAGTATTCGTTATGCTCCTAACAAAACTGCAAATCTCTAAAATATTAGTATATAAAAGGCCCTCATTAAAGAGAAGAATTGTTCATATATTAATAAAAGACAAGAGAATATTTTCCACCTCTCTAAAGTCATATAAAAAATTGTTTGGTAGAATCTTCTTGTTTGTAAATCTAAAGATAATCATTTGATCCCCTTAGAAATATGGGACATCTACCTTAAGAAGTTGTATGAATCTCTAGACACCATGGAAAACATCATTAGCACTCCTATTAAGCATGATATATTTTCTCTTGAGGACAATGAGTCTCGTATTAATAAGCTCACTAATGGGAAAGTTAAAGTTATTGAAGGATACCAAGTTGAGATCTGAAAGCTTAGAATATCTATCCTCATTCCTCATCTTCAAAAGCTTATCAATTTGTCTATAAAGCATGGCTTCCATAAAGCTTGGACACAAAGTCATATTGTGCCTATCTTTAAAAATGGGGACAAAGTTGTTCCCTCTAACTAAATGACCATTATGATTAGCCATATCTTAGCCAAGATTTATGGTTTCATTTCATATAGGAAGATTAGCCATAGGCTTGAAATCCACTGGTAAAAGAGCTAAAGGGAAAAATGGTTTTATGAGATACCAATCGATTATCGACCATCCTTTCATGTCCAAGGAATGTCATAATAATAAAGCCGGTCTCTTTTGTTTCTTTCTCGACTTTAGAAAAGTCTTTGACACTATTCCTTGGGATAAGCTTTGGAAAATAATTGATGAGATAATGATTCCTACTGAGTTTAAGATTATTGTGATTTACCTCTATGAGATGGTTGTGCCAAGATTAATACCAATGAAGGGTGGTCTAAATATATTAAATGAAATATAGAGGTTAAGAAAGGGTGTCCCCTTCCCCCAGAGTTTTTTGTATTTACATCGATAAGCTAGAGGAGTGTTTGGAAATCACAAGGTGCAAGGGGAACAAGCTTGCTGGTATTATCCTTACTCTTCTCTTCTACACTGATGATATTGTTCTTCTTGCTATAAGCCATGACGACTTGGACAAGGAACTTACGACTCTTTATGACTATTGCTCCAAGATGGGTATGACAGTTAATACTAACAAGACTAAAATCATGATAACTAAATCCAAAATGATCACCCATGGAAATTTTCTCTATTATAGAAAATCATTGGAACATGTCTCTTCTTATAAATCTTTGGGTATTAACATTCCTTATCAACTCAACTGGAATTAAAACATTGAGAAAAGGATTATTGGATGATGGAAAGTTTATTATGAGATTGAAAACAATTGTAAGGTTGTTGATCTTTGTCTTTGGTGTAAGAAAAGGTTCCTCTTTGATACCCTCATCACCCCTATTGTCTTATATAGTTTTCAAATCTCGGGTGTACTATATTGAGAGAATAGTTGAGAGATATTGATATTATTTAAAAGAAATTCGTAACCTACAATCTCAAGATCAAGGGTAATACCCCCTATCCTATCCTCTTGATCAAACCTGGCTTCTCCCCAATTGAAATAAGGTCTATGTTTAAGTATCTGATATATAGGAAGAATCTTTACAACATGAACTCCATGAGGCTTTCTAAAATTTCTTCTAAATTTAGTCAAACCCCTCACCTTCACCTCAAGCATGGGTGGCATAAGGATGCACAGTACCAACTGAACCATTGAGGGATAAATGAGGAGATCATCTTGGAATGATAGGATAGTTTAAAAGATATTGTCACCTCCAAATTTAAGGATAATATATGGCATGATAAGGAGATTGAGGTTAAAAGGAATCTTAGGTATTATAATTAGGTGATTAACCACGCCCTTGAGAACGAGAATTATCTTTCTGTTTTGACTAACTCAAACGAAAATATGAACATTGCTAAGATTAGAACAAATTCTCATGAACTCCAAAGTGAAACTAGGTGGTGTTCTACTCCCAAGACTCCATGGGATGATAGAATTTGTAATCTTTGCAATACTAAGAGGGTGGAATATGAAAAAAAAAACTTTAAGACTGTCTGAACATTACTCACATCCTCCCTCATTTCCCTAACATCTAGCACACTCCCAATCTTTGTGACTTGTTAAGTCAACCTAACTATAGTGATCTTGGAGCTCTTCTTTCGCTTCTTTTTGAGCATAGAAATAAGATTCTAAAGAATTATAATTAGATTATTATTCTTCTTAAGGTTTAGTAGAATGCATTAGTCTTAGTGGACGTTAATCATCATCATAAAGGTCATTATACTATGATGAGGAGTTAGGGTAAATTATCCAATATTTATTTCAACCCCCACAGTTTGGTAACTGAAACTAATGAAGAGTGATTTCTCTTTTTAATGTTGTTGGTGAGGGGTAGGATGCGTGTACGAATTGGATTGTTATTGATTGAAAAATTTAACGGATAAAATTTATCTAGTAGTTTTATAAATTAATAGTAAAAGGAAGAAATATTTTAGAAAAAACGTTGAGTATCATTCTCTAAAAAAAATAAAATGAAACATATATATTTTCTATATTTTGGATTAAAGTATGAAGAAAATAAAATATTGGTGGTATTTGATTTCTACTTGGATTTAATGATTAAAAATTCCTCTAAAAAGGTTATAAGTTCAAATTTAGAAGATGCTCTAATATACACACATGTATAGACTTTAGTAATCAAATCATTGCAATAATGTGCAATGATATATACTCTATTATATATTCATGTAAAGTAGTGCATATGAAAAAAACTATTAAATCAATAAATATGATATTCACAAAATATAAAATTTAAGGTGACCATATATTCTATTCCATGCTCTTGTGGAATGGTGTATACCAAAGTTAGTATTGAAAATTTGACATTCCTTTTCTTATTGAAGTATTAGCTTTGGTTATGAGTGTATTAAGGGGTTTAGGAAAGTTGGTTATGGTAACTTTTAAATATTGTTTCTTTTTGCATGATTGGTTTTACACCTCGTTGATGTATTCAATGTAGTAATAGTTACTATGGAGTTAGGAAAATTGATATAGGGAGATGTAAAATTTGGGTTCAGAAATTAAATTATGCATCTTTAAATATTACTATTTATTACAAAAATTTGGAAATTATTATGTACAATTTTTATGAGATTAATTTGTTTATATGAGACAAAAACTAATTGAAAATCTAAATATACAATGAAATGATAGGTTCTCAACATAGGTGCTTCAACTAATTGCATAATCACCATATTTTACTTCACAACAATATTGCTTATAGTGCCAATGTATATCTCATCCAGATTCAACAAATGACTAATGCAAAAATAAAATAGAAATGTTACAAACATAAGGTTCTACATTCATTTATTGGAACCATCTGTAAATGCTACATGAATGACTAAATCTAACCATATCTACCAGCAAAGAGTGAAACAAGATAAGCGTAGTTTGAAAAAATAAAATAAAACAAAATCTAATCATTACACTAAAATATGGTAATGTACAAAACGATATTAAGAATATCTTATGTATGCGTAATATGTACTCGAGTGAGGTGGATTGTACCAATATTGAGAATATCTTTCACAATATATTGTCCCATTCTCACAATACTTTTCTATCAATATAACAATGATTCCATAGTGCTTCAAATTTACCTACTCCAAAAGAATGTTACATACAAGACACTTAAATCATTAGGGATGGTGTTGAGGAAATAGTGTCCTTAAATCATTAGGGATGGTTTGGAGGAATTCCAATAGACATTGAAGTCCAAGTAATTTCTTATAAGATGAAAACCAAGGATCATAAAACTATGTATTAATATGTGAATCTTGTGAATAGAATGCAATCACATGAGTTTATCTAAATTCATCCTATTACTTTTGTGTGTGTTTAAAAGGATATCAAAGATTAGTCTAGGTGTTAGATGTCATATTTTTTACTCCATCCAGTTCAACCACCTTTTTCAGGTACCTAGACCTAGTAACCATATCTTCCAAGAAATAGTAAAAAATCATAATAACCTAAAAGTGAGGCTCTAAGAACCCTAGTGAATATTTCACCTTAAACCTTAGTACACTCAAGATTGTATCAAACTTGTGTCGCATTCGACCCAACACTTTCCATGGTGTCGCATTGAAGCTGCAACTGCAGAAGTGAAGATTAACTTGTGTGGTCTAAAAGATCTACTCTTTGGAACTACGTTGTAGGTTCATCTGAAACTCCTCTAAAAGCCGCAACTTTTGGTGGTGGAATGAAGTCAATCCGATGAACGGTTTGCAAGATATCGACTGCCCTAGTTTGAAGCTGGAAACTGCTGAAACTGAAGCTGCAACTGCAGAAGTAAAGATTGACCTGTGTGGCCAAGAAGGTCTCCTACTTGGAACTACGTTGTAGGTTCATCTGAACCTCCTCTGAAAGCTGCAAATTTTGGTGGTGGAATGAAGTCAATCCGACGAACGGTTTGCAACATATCATCTGCCCTAGTTTGATAATGAAGCCGCTAATGCTGATGCTATTGATCTAGGGTTTGCTACTCCCGATATGAATCAGATTTATTTTACTATTTCTCTCTGCTGAATTATTGAAGATAAAAGAAGATTTGATCAAAGGGTTTCCCCACACATTGTGGGGTTTGTAGTTGGCTAGCCGCCACATCTTGTGTCTCTTGTCTTGGTTTGTTTTCTGTCGATCGTTTAATGTTCTATCTGCACTTTACTTTATGTACGTGTGATTGCTAATATTTGGAATATAATAAGGAAAAGAAGTAAACTGTTAAGAGGATAGAACATACCATAACTTAACATTACTTGTATAAACTCTCTATGCAGGTAGACTTTGTCTTCTTTCACCTTATTCATTTTTCATTTTTTACAATTTTCAAAGAAGTGTGCATAGGCCCTTATTTATTTCAGAGGAAGAAGAGGGATCTTGAACGTTTCGTTATTGATTTATCAACATGGATTTAGAGCTAAGCTGAATAGAAGACAACATGAATACCACTCTTATTGGCATAAGTTTATGAAAATAATTTAGAATAATTTGGAGGACATATATTACTAAAGGTACAAAGAAGGGCATAAGGAAGAAGCATCAAATAAAGACTACTACATCAACTATTTGTATATCTCTATCATTGAAGGGTATTGATAGCTCATCATCCTTTTGAAGAAGATCAATCTCTCGGAAGCTCTTTGATCATCATTTATTTTCAAAGACATATCTATAGTAAGACCTAAAAACATGTCAAAGAATGAAGAACGTAACGATCTATAATACTCAAAAAATCTAGCACTAGTAGGCTTACTAGCAACTTGTTTTCTCACTTATTAGAAGATGGAAATTAGAGTAGGATATGTAGTTACATGTGTAGAGGAGACTCAATTTTTACCAATTATGGCATCATGGAAAGAGGCATATACCTCTTGAAGGGTTAGAGTTTGCACAGTGAGTTTCATGTGAGCAAGGAAGAGATAAAAGGATTTGGGCCATCTAGCACTTAATTGTATATACACTTACATTTTGACATCATATTGTTATAGAAAAAATATTCTAACAAGGAGAATCACAATCATCCTTGATATTAACCAAACCATCATTATGAGAAGTTTATTTAGATTCATAGTAACATGAAAAAAACATATTCTACTAGAAGATTATGAAATTAGCTTGCAAGTATGAGGATAGTCAAGTTGTAGCAAGAACATATAATTAAAGCAAGGAGCCTCAACTTCAAGGAAAGAATAAACACATTTAAAAGGAAGTCAACTAGATGACTATATGAAAGAAATAGGTATGCATATCTTCAGAAAAGAGTTGTTCATTAAAAAGTAGATTATTTTTTTTTTAAATATTATAGAAATGGTTGGTGGAAGAAACAATCTTGGAAGCATGAGCTTGGTATATCTTGGCTATAATTTGATAAGATAGAACTCTTCCACATGGCATGATAAATGAGCATTGTACTAATCAAGATGTAGTATGGTCTACTTAAGGACATAAGAAAATATAAAAATGATAAACTCAAAGGGAATTATGAAGACCCTCAAGGAAAGATTAAAATTCTGATAATGTGATGTATCTACAATTGTTTGGTTTAAACTCAATTCGAGAGCACATGGAGTGGACAACACTAGTAAATGATTAGAAGAATGTGGGAGAAATGCCTCCACCATAAGAAATAAAAGGTATCAAGTAACTAAATATTAAGCTAGTCATGTTGGATTTGATCAAGAAATTCACTTTCCTAGATAGATAGAGGGAGGTATGATTAGCTCTACATTGATTGGTTTGACAAAATATTTGTTGGTAGAGAGCTAATAGACATGTTTTCCCTTTTTATTTAGTTTAATATAATCTAACATCAATATATTGAATAAAATCACTATCATAACCTCAACATCCTATGGATATCATAAACAATATCATCATCAATATCATAAACAATAACACTATTATAAAAAACAATATACTTAAGAATAATTAAAACATCATTTAAAAAACAAAACATTTTCTCAAAATATTAAATATAATTTTCAAAACATTGGCATATTTAAATCCTGCATACTAAAATAGAACCATAAATATAATTAAAATAAATCACTTCCATACTCACAAATTTAAATATATAAATTTTCAAAAATTTCTAATAAAAAATAAATAACTATAATCGAATATAAAAGTAATTTCCTTTCCCATTTTCATTCATCTAACAATTATGTCAGCTAGATTATGTCAGTTTCCCCATTGACGTCCTCCACTTCTAAAATATAAAATAATTTTTCACTTATAAAAGATTCACCTTTCACAGGTTTCTCTCTAGGTTTCCAATCCTTAAATTTGATCTAGCATGAATATAACGCAAAACAAAACAGAATATGCCCCTGCAAATATAACGCCAAACCTATTATTCCATGGCAACAATTTCTTATCAAAATTATACAAGTGAAACAATCGAACTTTGATACTAATAAAGATTTATTATGATTTACAACGAATTGATTTACTTACTTGAAAAAGTACTTGCTCAGTTGTCCTCTGATTTTTCTTCACGCCCATCTTCAGCAGCTTCTAAATGCATGTTTGAAAGCTGATCACCCAGTTTAGACACTTGCGGTGGAGGTATAGTGTTTAGAGAATGAGAAGAAATTTCATCATTCACATTTTCGATTCCTAACATTTGAGTGTCAACTTCTACATTATGGATATTAGTTATGGATATTAGTTTATACCAGTTCAGATGAATTTTAGTTTGATCTCTCTATCCTTGGTAGATCCAGAATATGTTTTTTTTGTTAATCATAATTACTTATAATTATAATTATAAATATACTTTTTAATTATACATATATTTTTTTGTTTTATGTAATTTTACCAAGTCAAAATATTTAGGGGACATTGAAATATTTCATTCCTACTTCTTTTTCTTTCAAACTTAAATTAAAAAATGTTATAAAATAAAATAAAATACCTCTGTTTAAGATGGATCTAGACTAGTAGAATATACATATATATATATATATATATATATATATATATATATATATATATATATTCGCCACAAGGTATTGGTGTTCATTTGTTACTTGTGTGACCAAATCAAATTAAAATAAATTATATGTGGTATTTAAACTTCTAAGTCAAAATGCTTATGGCACATTATAAAAGTTCATTCATAATTTTTCTGCTTTCATATTTAATTTAAAAAATGTTATAAAATAAAATTAAAAATATCTCTCTATGTAGATTAGAATTTAAGATGGATCTAGACTAATATATATATATATATATATATATATATATATATATATATATATATATATATATATATATATTCTCTGGGCACATGGTATTGGTGTAAGTTTATTTGTTATATGTGCGACCAAACCAAATTAAAATCAAGTATTTGTAGTATTTAGACCTCTTCATGTTTTTAAAATGTTACATAGGGACTCAAATGAATTATAGGGGTTGGGCACATGGTATTGATAATCAATGGTGTTGGTACATGTTATTAACCTATTGACTTCTTCTTTTTTACCTATATTCTATTTTAGTTAATACTATCTTTTTAATTTTTATATAATTAGACGGAGTCAAAAGATTTATATGATAGGTTAGGATAGGACATTAAAATAGGTTAGGACTCAAGAATGCATCTCAACACAATAAAATATTTATAAAATATTTTATTTGGAAATAAGTTATGGTTTTTGTGCATGTGGTATTGATAAGCCATGGTGGGTCATGGTATTATAACAAAGCCTCTTTACATGTTAATAACATCCATGGTAAGGTGGAGGTGAATATCCATGTTTAAAACTATTGTTATGTTGTAAGTTCATTGTATGTATTAACAGAGGAATATGCCAGAACCACCTATGCACGCATCTGTGTGGAAATGGATTTCAGCGCCGGATTCCCAGCTGAAATAAACCTAACAAGTAAAGACTATGTGTGGAACCAGAAGCTTGATTATGAAAGTGTCCTCTTCAGATGTCGATCGTGCTTTGAGACGGGGCATCTAGCCAAAAATTGCCCAAAAGCCTCTGAGAAAAATTTTGCTAGAAAAAACCACCACAGATCTACATGGTGGGAAGGAGCACAAAAAGAACACTACACTGTCATCAAAGAAGAATATTCTAGAGAAAACTCTGAGTCACAAGAAATCAAGGAAGAAGGAAACAACTCTCAAAACAAGCAAGGAGAAAGCCCGCCCCAACAAATCAACATTTATGAGGATTTGAATACCGCAGAAAATAAATCTTCATTTAACAACAAAGAAGATCTCCTAAACCAAACTTCTCCGACTATAGATCGCGAAGCTAAGACACCAATGTCCCAAGAACCAGAAGAGATGAAGGAGTTGCAAGACAAAGGAAGTTGGAAGACCGTAGAGAAAAGAAAGAAAGCTACAACACCAATCTCGCCAAGAAAGACGAGAAGCCAGACAAGTAAAAATTAAGAAAATTGTAGGTCCGATAGACCAATTTGGTCTCAGTGGACGTTAACCATCATCATCATCATCATCATCATTATGTTTTTATGTGCTTATTAGTTAAATTTAAATATAGTTATGACATCATTATTTTGCACCGCTATATCTCCCCATACCTTTTTCTTTTAGATTAAATTTAAGAATTTTATAAAATAAAATATTAAAAAGTATTAGGTTATAGATATTGCATTATAGAGCAACTCTATGGGAAGTTATAACTTTTTAAAAAACCATTTTCTTACATCGCCATTTTTTACTATATTTTTTGGTCTACTTATGAAACCTTGATGATATGTTTGGTGGTCTTTCACTAATCTTTTGTGATATGTTTCGGTCATCTCTACAACACCTCAATACACACTTCGGTGAAACCTCAATAAAGACTTCGGTGAAACCTCGTGATATCTCTCTGTGGTGCTTATTATGAAAGCTCGGTGATATGTTCAATGGTTCTTGTGGCGATATTTTGTGATATGTGTCAGTGGTCTCTGCAAAATATAAATACAGATTTCGATGATATGTTTCAGTGGTCTCCATGAGGCGACATTTAAATACTAACTTTGGTGATCCTCTGTACAATGTGGTGGACTGTTATGAAACTAGCTCACAAAAATCTAGAAAAGAGAGATAAACACCTTAGAATTCAGCCTCTTCGAGTGCACAACCTCCTTTAGATTACACAAATGAATAATTCTTGAATGATACAAATGACAAGACCCTCTTTCTACATATAGGAGTCTAAGAGGTCATAATATAATCAAAGCCGACATAACAATAATAATGTAAGGGAACAACAATAATAATAGTGGGCTTCTATGAGGCACAATAATAACAATATGGGGACTACATGGGTACAACAATTAAATAAGGGGGTTGCACTAATAACAATAAGAGGTTACACTAGTAATATAGGGACCTAACATGTACTTCGGTGATACTCTTTGTGATGCAGTGGATATTTTCTTTGTGGTGCAGTGGATCTTCACCAATACTGAATATATCATGGATTCGATCTCATTTCGTATCTAAATACATAACTCACATCTAAATACAAACTTCGGTGATCCTCTCTACGACAAAGTGGATCTTTTCTTTAAGGCGCTCTACTTGGGTCATATGCCAAGGTGAGAAAAAAAAAGTTGGTTGTTTAGCTGTTTGACCAAAATATCACGTGTGACTAGATGTCATCTAAGAAGATAATGGAGCTCTTCAGTTTGAAACAAATTATAATTTTTTTCTAGCTAAAGGAATCGATCTTTATGGGTGACCTCAATTACTTGGACTCTCACAGGTGCATATGTTCCTTCTCACCCACTTTTGTTAAGTTTTTGTTGTTTACATTACGAGTAGTTCCCCTCACATATCTAAGCCCCCATCTAGAAAAGGTAGACCAAGTAAAATTACTCTAGACATTATTTATGAGTACATTGAATATTTAGACAGGTGAAAAGAAGAAAGATAAACCCAATTTAAAATACGATTAATGATACTACTTGAAAAAAATCATAAATCGCTAGAAAATAGAATAATCTCACTTGAAAATGAACTGAAAGGAATGAATGGTAGGATTCAAGAAATAGATCATAGTAAACAATCGATGGTTGAAGAAAAGAACTCCCTAAAAACCGAGATTAAAATTCTAAAAGAACAACTATATAATAGCTTACCACTGAATAACACAAAGTGTAAATTAGATATTAATCCCATAAAAACCCATCATGAGCACCATAAAATATCTTTACATCTTATAGTTGTTGGTATAGAAGAACAAAATAATGAGGACACATTAGAAATAGTAAACAAATGATTAAAAACAAAATATCAAATTCAAACAACCTATATCATGGAAGTAATCTGGGTAGGGAAGTTACTTGAGAATAAACATAGACTAATCTATATTAAGGTAAGTTGCAATAACCACAAATTATATATACTCAAGAAATCCCTCAGCCTACAGGGAACCAAAATATTTATAAATGAGGATTTGATTCCAAAATACAAAGCTAGAATGAGGAAGGAATTCCAAAAGGCTAAGGAGGAAAGAAAAAAGGGGCATGGGTTATCATTAGAAATGAGAAATCTATTATTCGAGATAGAGTTCAAAATACAAGTGATAAATAAGGATTAGGATCACTAAGGATCATCTTGTGGAACTGTCGGGGTTTCCCATGGCATAAAGGTCCTATGTTAATTTGGATCCCAAGTGATATTGACCTTATTTTTCTCATTGAAACTTCGGAATATGAAGAATCTAAGGTTCCTCGCCTTGATGGATTCATTCTTTGGTCTACTTGGAACAAGAAATCATCTTGAAGGGGTCTTGGTGGTATAACCTATTATAAAAATAACATTGTTTCTTCTCACATCCAACTTCATATTATCGAACCCTTTAATCAGTACATTTCAATCGAGGTCTCTGATTCTTCCTCCAATAAGTTTTTTCTTTCTATCTTCTATTTTGCTCCTATCAACTCTACCTCCTATAAGAAAAATAACTTAGATAAGAATTTTCCTTTCACTACCTTAGAAAAAGACATTCACAACCTGAGGAATGATGGTAATATCCTTTTTCTTCCGAACTTCAATGCTAGAATTTCTACTAACCAAGGTATTATGTTAAGTAACCACTCTAACCCTGAGCCTCACTCTCAGCACATGTCATTCTCTTTAACCCATAATCTTGTTATTCATATCATCCACATGAAAGATTCTAGTGAGAGTCAAAAACACACTCATTTCAATATGATCAATATTGACCTTTTATTAATGGAATTGGAAAGGGATTTTGTTAGGTCTCTATAATACTAGTGATTCCCCAATTACTATTGTTGTTGTATCCCTTATTGTTATTGTTGTGCCCCTATTGTCCCCATATTGTTATTATTGTGCCCCATAAAATCCCACTATTGTTATTTTTGTGCCTTTATATTATTATTGTTAGGTTAGCTTGGTTATATTGTGACCCCTTAGACTCCTATATATAGAAATGAGGTTTTGTCATTTCAATCATCCAAGAATTGTTCGCTTGTGTAATGTAAAGGAGGTTCCCCCCACGAAGAGGCTGAATTCTAAGGTGCTGATCTATCTTTTCTATCATTTTGTGAGATGGTTTCGTAACATTTGGTATTAGAGTTGTGGATTCTAGCATTTTGATGCCCCAAACATGCCATCGTGGTATTTTCTCTATAAAATTTTCGATACAAAGTTTTAGAAGCTACAAAATAAACCCATTTGAGAAAAATCGGCCAGAAACTTGCGTCTAAATTTCAGATCTTTTCGTGCTATATTTTCATAGATATGATCTGAGGAAGTTAGAGTTTTTGCAAGCTCCAGAATTTAAGCTAAAACAAGTCATCATGGGATTTTCACTATAGCAGTTTTGCTAAAAAGTTTTAGAAGCTAAAACAAAAACCCAGTTGAGACAAAATTTGTCTAAACCTTGGATCCAAATTTCAGATCCTGTCTCGATATATTTTTGGAGATATAATCTAAGGAAGTTAGGGTTTTTGTAGACCCCCGAATTACATACCAAATAGGTCACCTTGGGAAAATTGTCATAACATTTGCTTTGAGAATCAGATTGAATTTTCGTAAGAAGTTGCAGAAAGCGGACAGACTGTAATTGCTTGGATATCATATTCAGAAGCTAAGGTTGAAATAGTGACCCACAGCACATCATACAAGTTCTCTCTACTGAACAAGTCTATTCTCAGGTCATCATGCGATATTTGGGATAACCCTTCATTGGAGAATCCAATATTGATCAGAATTGCAGGGTTGGAAAGACTACTCAAAGGGATATCACACGAAGAAATTTAAGACCTTGGAGATCCAAAATTACAGTGATACATCAAATTCAATATCGAGCTCCTACAAAGTAAAAAAAATGTTTGTAGTTTTTTAAATTTTTCATAAGCTTGGTTTGAAAAAATAGTTTGAAGGAGTTCAAAGGGCATAGTGAAGCATTATTATCAGTAATTGATGCCCCAAAGACAAAAAATAGAGACACCTAGTAAGGAACCTAAAATCTTTAGCATGACTCATGAAGAAGAGGAAGAAATGCAACATGATATATCAAAATTACGAGACCAAATGCAACAAATTTCACTCGCACAAAAGGTAAGAGAAGCTATGATGGATAGTTTAAAGAAAGATGTAGAAGATAGTATGGACAGTTTAAAGAAAGACGTAGAAGCTAAGATATATGGTGTGGAAGCTAAAATGGATGGTTTAAAGAAAGGCGTGGGAGCTAAGATTGATGGTTTAAAGAAAGGCGTAGAAGCTAGGATTATTGATGTGGAAGCTAAGATGGATGGCATGGAAGCTAAGATGTATGGCTTGGAAGATTTGAAGACAGATTTGACAAAGTTTCTACAAGAAATGCTTACTAATGGCGTAAGGGTAGTAAAGGAAACTCATTATGAGAACAAAATAAATGTTAATCATGATTTCATAGACTCCAACGTTGGATTGAATAAACACCATGTTCCAAAGATCGATATGAGGAAGCTTGATGGAAAGGATCTCAGAACACGGATACTATAGATGGAGCAATTTTTCGATCTCCATAATGTGCAAAGTGGACAAAAGGTATGCATTGCAACGTTATATTTGGAACCAAATCAGTTTGTATGGTATCGATGGCTTTGCTCTCATAAACAAATTGTCACTTCGGCTATTTTTACAGATGAAATGATAGAACATTAGGAGGATACAAAAAACAAAACTTTTTTTAGCCAATTGATAAATTTCAAACAAAAGGGTTCAATGATAGAGCACATTGAGGACTTGCAAAAATTGAATATAAGGGTAAAAGATATTCCAGAGGAGCATAGGATTGATGTGTTCATAGGGACTTTAAAATATAACATTCAATAGGAGGTTCACCTTTGGGAACCAAATTCATTGGAGAAGGCATTCAGGTTGGAAAGACAAATGGAAAACAAAATTATGGCAACAAAGAAGCCTACCACTCACAATCATAAATATGGAAGTGTTTTTGCCCCTAGATATCCACAACCTACAAGGTTGACACCAGAACATTTGGAAGAAAAAAGGGCAAAAGGGCTTTGCTACAGTTGTGATAGAAAATACACTAAAGGTCATAAATGTGCTGAGAAGAAATTATTATACATAGTTTATGAAGGGGAGGAAGAAAAGAGATAAGAAATCTCAAAAGAAGAGGATATACACCAGGAAAAAACCCTACAAAAAGAATAAATGAATCTAACCAGATCTTGTAATGCTTTGGCTCGAATTACCACTCCTCAAACTATCAAGATAGAAGGGCATATCAGGAAGAGAAAGGTAATAGTGTTGATTGATTCGGGAAGTACCCATAATTTTATTCAATGTAAGATATCGAAGTAATTGAATTGCTTCCTATATCTAGCACGAGAGTGTCAAGTGATGGCTGCAAATGGAGGAACCATAAATTGCTTAGGAAAGTGCCATAACATCAAGGTATCCATGGGAGAATATGTATTTAATAACAGATTGTTTTCCATTCCAATGGGTGGTGCTGATATTGTAATAGGAGTCCAATGGCTACAATCCTTAGGTACAATAGCTTTTAATTTTCAAGAACTTTTCATGAAATTCTCTTCAGAGGGAAAGGAACTTGAATTAAGGGGTATGGCAGGGAAACTGAGAAATATAATCAGCTCTAACGGAATGACAAAGCTTCTAAAGAAAGAACAACAAGAAATAATTTCACAATTATGTTGACTAGAGGTTCCCACATCGAAATCATCCATTTCTCCAGATCTCCAAAAAGTCCTGGACAATCAATCTAAGGTATTTGAGACTCTCGAAGGTCTCCCACCTATTCGTGATCATGATTATGCTATTAATTTGATTCCAGGAAGTGTTCCTCCAAACACCAAGCATTACAGATATCCCTATGTCCGAAAGAGTGAAATTCAACGTATGCTTGAAGAAATGGTAGAGGCTAGTATAATTCAACATAGTCAAAATTCTTTCTCTGCTCTAGTAGTATTGGCTCACAAGAAGGATGGATCATGGCGCATGTGTCCAAATTATAGGGAGCTCAACAAGCTCACTATTAAAGATAAATTTTCCACTCATGTCATTGATGAATTATTGGATGAATTGCATGGATCAATTTACTTCACCAAGTTGCACCTTTGTTCAGGACGTCATCAAATCATAATGAAGACTGAAGACATCTCAAATAGCATTTAGAACTCAAGAGGGTCATTATCAATTTTTGGTCATGCCTTTTGGCCTTATTAATGCACCTTCTACATTTCAAGGTTTGATGAATTCCATTTTCAAACTATTCCTTAGAAAATTTGTGTTAGTATTTTTTGATGACATACTAATCTACAACAAGTCTTGGAAAGATCATCTCCAACATGTTGACATGGTGCTCAAAGTATTGGAGGAGAAACAATTATATGTAGAAACCTCCAAATGTTTCTTTGGAGTACAAGATATGGAATATTTGGGTCATATTGTATCTCATTAAGGTTTTAAGGCAGACCCTAGCAAATCAAAACCATTAAGGAATGGAAAATCGACACATCCATGAATAATCTAGGTGGATTTCTCAGCTTGACAGGGTATTATCGCAAGTTTGTTAAGAATTATGGGAAAATAGCAGCACCTCTAACAACATTATTGAAGAAATATGCATTTTCATGGACTCCAGAAAAATGAAGGCCTTTGAACATATTAAAGAGGCAATGTGCCGAGAACCAGTCTTAGATGCCTTAGCCTTCACAAAAGCCTTTACTGTGGAATGTGATGCCTCAGGAAAAGGAATTGGTGTTGTTTTAATGCAAGAAGAAAGACCCATTGCTTTCAAAAGTCGTCCAATCAAAGGAAAGTTTTTACACAAAGCTATTTATGAGAAGGAAATGTTGGCAATACTACATGCAATTAAGAAATGGCGACCCTACCTAATGGAAAGACACTTCAAGGTAAAAACAGATCATGATAGTCTTAAATAATTTTTAGATCAAAGATTATCTTCAAAAGAGAAACAAGAATCCGTCACAAAATGTTGGGTTATGACTATGAAATCATCTACAAAAAAGGGACGAAAAATGTGCTGGCAAATGCACTCTCAAGAAAGGATGAGGATGTGGAAGAATTTATTTGCGCCATTTCTATTATCCAACGAGATTGGATAAATGAAGCAAGGAATAAATGGAAGAATGATGAGGAAGTGTGGGAACTCATTCAAAAGATACAACAAGATCCCAGTACATCTGATACATTTAGCTAGAAAAATGATTCGTTGTGGTACAAGGATCAGAAATATCTATCTAAGAATTCCCAACTCAAATGAAAGATTCTTAGGGAATTTCACACCTCTCCCTTAGGAGGGCACTCAGGATTTCTAAAAACCTACCACAGGGTTAAGAAGGATTTTTTTTGGGATGGCCTTAGATCAGATATTCCAAAGTTTGTGGCAGAATGTTTGGTTTGCCAACAAAATAAAGTTGAAACAATTAAGACCCCAGGACTATTACGACCGTTATCCATTCCAAGCCAACATTGGGAGGAGGTTTCAATGGATTTTATCACAGGTTTACCCAAGTCTGAAGGAAAGAGTGTTATCATAGTGGTAATTGAAATACTTACCAAGTATGCACACTTTTTTGCATTATCTCATCCATTTAAAGCGAGTAAAGTTTCTACCACATTTATGGAAACAATTCAAAATCTACATGGAAACCCAAAGATTATTGTAAGTGACAAAGATCCCATTTTCACTTGAAATTTTTGGACAAAAATATTTTCTTGTTTTGGTACTTAGTTAGCTCATAGCTCATCTTATCATCCTCAATCTGATGGGAAAACTGAGATAGTAGGCAAATGTGTGGAAGGATATCTTCGTTACTTTGTATCTGATAAACAAACATAATGTGTCAAATGGTTGCCTTTGGCTGAATGGTGGTATAACACTTCCTTCCATACTGCAAAAAAAATTACCCCATTTATGGCACTTTATGGATATCATCCACCATCCATCAGATCATATTTAAGAGAAAATTCTAAGGTTCAAGTAGTGGAAGATCACCTTGGCACAAAATAGAATGAAACAATAGGTAGATCAACATCGCAGTGAAAGAAGTTTTGATGTAGGTGATTGGGTATTCCTACGGCTACAACCATATAAAAAAATGTCCATCAATCAAACTAAGGAGGATAATAAATTATCACCAAAGTATTATGGTCCATACAAGCTGTTGCAAAAGATAGGTACTATGGCATACAAATTGGAGCTCCCTGCAGCTGCCTGAGTGCACCCAGTTTTCCATGTTTCATGCTTAAAGAAGGTTATAGGTGACAAGCTTCTAGTTCAAACAATATTGCTAGAACTTGATGAGGAAGGAAAAATCATATTGGGACCTGAAGCGGTCAAAGACACAAGAACTCAATAGCTACAAAAACATTCAATTTCAGAGTACCTCATCAAGTGGAAGAACTTACCCATTGACGATTCCACATGGGAGGATGAGAGTTTTATATAGAAGCATCCAAAACTACTCAAGCAATAAGGAAAACACTTTTTTGAATGAGAGGGGCATGTTAGGTCCATATAATACTAGTGATTCCCCCATTAATATTTTCATTGTATCCTTTATTTTTATTGTTGTGCACCTATTGTCCCTATATTGTTATTATTGTGCCCCATAAAATCCCACTATTGTTATTTTGTGCCTTTATATTATTATTGTTATGTCGGTTTGGTTATATTGTGACCCATTAGACTCCTATATATAGAAAGGAGGTTTTGTCATTTGAATCATCCAAGAATTGTTCATTTGAGTAATGCAAAGGAGGTTTCCCCTTAGAAGAGGATGAATTCTAAGGCATTGGTCTATCTTTTCTATATTTTTCTGAGATGGTTTCATAACAGATTTAAGTTCCTTGACTTATAATAACAATATTGATCTAATTTATTAAAATTTTACTACTACTCTTTCAACTACTATTAACAAGTTATCCAATGAGGTTTCATACAACAAGATAAATAAAACTTCCAACCCTTGGTCTGAAAAAGACTGTAAAAGTGTCAATAAAAGCATTCGTTACACTCCTAACGAAACTACAAATCTATGGAATATTAATATATAAAATGCCCTCATTAAAGAGAAGAATTCTTCCTATATTAATAAAAGACAATAGAATGTTTTCCGTCTCTCTAAAGTCGCACCCATAATTTTTTGGCAGAATCTTCTTGTTTGTGAATCTAAAGATAATCATTTGATCCCCTTAGAAATATGGGACATCTACCTTAAGAAGTTGTATGAATCTCTAGAAACCATGGAAAACATCATTAGCACTCCTATTAAGCATGATATATTTTCCCTTGAGGACAATGAGTCTCGTATTAATAAGCTCATTAATGGGAAAGTTAAAGGTATAGAGGGATACCAATTTGAGATCCTAAAGCTCAAAAGATCTATCCTCATTCCTCATCCCCACAAGCTTATCAATTTGTCTATAAAGCATGGCTTACATAAAACTTGGACACAATGCCTTATTGTGCCTATCTTAAAAAATTGGGACAAAGTTGTTCCCTATAACTACATGACCATTATGATTAGCCACATCTTAGCCAAGATTTATGGTTTCATTTCAAATAAGAAGATTAGCCATAGTCTTCAAATCCATGGTAAGAGAGCTAAAGGGAGAGATGGTTTTATGAGATACCAATCAATTATCCACCATCTTGTCATTTCCAAGGAATGTCATGATAGTAAATTTGGTCTCTTTTGTTTCTTTCTTGATTTTAGAAAAGCCTTTGACACTATTCCTTGCGATAAGCTTTGGAAAATAATTGATGAGTAATGTTTTCTATTGAGTTTAAGATTATTGTGATTTACTTATGCGAGATGGTTGTGCCAAGCTTAATACCAACGAAGGGTGGTCTAAAGAGATTAATTCAAATATAGCGGTTAAGAAAGGGTGTCCCCTTTCCCTAAACTTTTTTGTATTTACATCAGTGCGCTAGAGCAGTGTTTGGAAATCATAAGGTGCAAGGGGAATGAGCTTGCTGGTATTATCCTTACTCTTCTATTCTACAATGATCACATTGTTCTTCTTACTATGAGGACATGGACAAGGAGCTTATGACTCTTTATGACTATTTCTCCAAGATGGGTATGACAGTTAATACTAACAAGACTAAAATCAGGATAATTAAATCCAAAATGATCACCCATGGAAATTTTGTCGATTATAGAAAATCCTTGGAACATGTCTCTTCTTATAAATCTTTGGCTATTGACATTCCTTATTAGCTCAACTGGAATTACAACATTGAGAAAACGATTATTGGATGATGAAAAGTTTATTATGAGAATGAAAACAATTTTAAGGTTGTTGATATTTGTCTTTGGTGTAAGAAAAGGTTCCTCTTTGATACCCTCGTCACCCCTATTGTCCTATATAGTTGTGAAATCTGGGGTTGTACTATATCTAGAG
The DNA here is from genome assembly GCA_031772625.1 of Pinus tabuliformis. NCBI lineage: Eukaryota > Viridiplantae > Streptophyta > Pinopsida > Pinales > Pinaceae > Pinus > Pinus tabuliformis. The sequence continues at coordinate 1,206,236,543 of CM062805.1, read as the reverse complement.
AATAAATAGTTGAGAGATATTGATATTATTTAAAAGAAATTCTTAACCTACAATTTCAGGATAAAATTTCTTCTAACTTAGTCAAAAACCCCACCTTCACCTCAAGCGTCGGCAGTATAAGGATGCATAGTATTAGCTCAACCATTGGGGGATAAATCAGGAGATCATCTTGGAATGCTAGGATAGTTTAAAAGATAATATCACCTCCAAATTTAAGGATAATCTATGGGATGATAAGGAGTTTGAGGTTAAAAGGAATCTTAGATATTATAACGAGGTGATCAACCCCACCCTTGAGAACGAGAGTTATCTTTCTGTTTTGACCAAATCAAAGGAAAATATGAACATTTCTAAGATTAGAACAAATTCTCGTGAACTCCAAAGTGAAACTCGGGGGTGTTCTACTCCCAAGATTCCATGGGATGATATAATTTGTCAAAATTTGCGATACTAATACAGTGGAAGATGAAAAAAAAGTCTTTAAGATTTTTTGTCCCTTACTCACATCCTCTCTCATTTCCCTAACATCTATCACACTCCCAATCTTCGTGACTTGTTCATTCAACCCAACTATAGTGATCTTGGTGCGCTTCTTTCGCTTCTTTTTGAGCATAGAAATAACATTCTAAAGAATTATAATTATATTATTCTTCTTCTTAAGATCTGGTAGAATGCGTTAGCCTTAGTGGACATTAATCATCATCATAAAGGTCATTATACTATGATGAGTAGTTAGGGTAAATTATCCAATATTTATTTGCACCCCCACAGTTTGGTAGCTGAAACTAAAGAAGAGTGATTTTCCTTTTTAACATTGTTGGTGAGGGGTAAGATGCATATACTAATTGGATTATTATTTATTGAAAAATTTAATGGATGAAATATATTTAATAGCTTTATAAATTAATAGTAAAGGGAAGAAATCTTTCAAAAAAAAGTTGAGTATCATTCTCCATAAAAAGAATAAAAATGAAACACATATATTTTCTATATTTTGGATTAAAATGTAAAGAAAATAAAATATTGGTGGTATTTGATTTCTACTTGGATTTAATGATTAATAATTCCTCTTAAAAGGTTATAAGTTCAAATTTAAAAGAGGGTCAAATATACACACATGTATAGACTTTAGTAATCAAATCATTGAAATAATGCGCAATGATATATATTATATTCTATATTATTGTAAAGTAGTGCATATGAAAAAAACTATTAAATCAATAAATATGATATTCACAAAATATAAAATTTAAGGTGACCATATATTCTATTCCATGTTCTTGTGGAATGGTCTATATTGAAGATAGTATTGAAACTTTGTCATTCCTTTTTTTATTGAAGTATTAGCTTTGGTTGTGAGTGTATTAAGGGGTTTAGGTAAGTTGGTTATGGTAACTTTTAAATATTGTTTATTTTTTCATGATTGGTTTTACACCTGGTTGATGTATTCAATGTAGTAATCGATATTATGGAGTTAGGAAAATTGATTTAGGAAGATGTAAAATTGGGGTTTAGAAATAAAGTTATGCATATTTAAATATTACTATTTATTACAAACGTTTGAAGATTATTATGTAGAATTTTTATGCGATTAATTTGTTTATATGAGACAAAAACTAATTGAAAATCTAAATATACAATGAAATGATAGGTTCTCAACCCAGGTGCTTCAACTAATTGCATAATCACCATATTTTACTTCAAAACAATATTGGTTATAGTGCCAATGTATATCTCATCCAAATTCAACAAATGACTATTGCAAAAATAAAATAGAAACGTGACAAACATAAATTTTTACATTCATTTATCGGAACCATCTATAAATGCTACACGAATGACTAAATCTAACCATACCTACCAACAAAGAGTGAAACAAGATAAGCGTAGTTCGAAAAATTAAAATAAAACAGAATCTAATCATTACACCAAAATATGGTAATGCACAAAAGGGTATTAAGAATATCTTATGTATGCGTAATATGTCCTCGAGTGAGGTCGATTGTAGCAATATCAAGAATATATTTCACAATATACTGTCCCATTCTAACAATATATTTCTATCAATCTAACAATGATTCCATAGTGCTTCAAATTTACCTACTCGAAAAGTATGTTACATAAAAGACACTTACTTAAATCATTCGGGACGGTGTTGAGGAAATAGTCTCCTTAAATCACTAGGGATGGTGTGGAGAAATTCCAATAGACATTGAAGTCCAAGTAATTTCTTGTAAGATTGAAACCAAGGATCATAAAACTATGTATTAATATGTGAATCTTGTGAACAGAATGCAATCACATGAGTTTATCTAAATTCATCCTATTACTTTTGTGTGTGTTTAAAATGGTATCAAAGATTAGTCTAGGTGTTAGCTGTCATATTTTTTACTCCATCCAGTTCAACCACCTTTTTCAGGTATCTAGACCTACTAACCATATCTTCCTAGAAATAGTAAAAAATCATAATAACCTAAAAGTGAGGCTCTAAGAACCCTAGTGAATCTTTCACCTTAAACCTTAGTACTCTCAAGATTCTATCAAACTTGTGTCGCATTCGACCCAACACTTTCCATGGTAATTTCTTATGTCTGTGGTATTTGATGACCCTCAATATTACAACAAGAATGTTGGAACTCCTGAGGGCTCAACTTTAATTATCAACTCATGGTTCGTACAAACTTAAGATGGGGGTCAACACTTTGTGTTCAAAAAACACCTTCCTCTTCCTAGTCTGACTCCTTTTGATGCAAGTGAAAGAAGAAAATGAAACAAATTCAATAAGAAAATATATGGGTAAGATACCATTCCTAAATTGAAGAAGGTAAATTGAAATAAGAAAACTTATTCTACTTTTGTTGCAAAGTAAATGATAGAAAGGAAATATATTCTACTTGCTCGAATGTAAATCACACATAATAAAATAATAACAATGAAAATCTAATCTATCTTGTGAGTAAGGAAACAACAATGAAAGAAATATATTCTACTTTGTAAGAAAGGAAAGTCCTATATTACTCTTGTAGGAAAGAAATCACACGTTGTTTAAAGTAAATTGTAAGAAAGGAAATATAGACTAGATGCAGAAATCAACATTCAAGAAGCAAGCAATAAAGAAGCTAAATGATGACCTAGCCAAGCATGGGCTCATCCACAGTGGACTTGGAGGATTCATAGGCTATTATAAGGAATAAATATACTTCTGTTATGAATTTAGAGTGAAATTAGGGAAGGATGAAGCTGCAAAATATACTTCTATTAGAAACTTTCTTTTGCTACAGGAAACTTTTAGCAAGCCTACTTGTCGAGTTAACATGTCAAATTCCTAAGCTAATCAAGTGAAAAATGTTGCGGGGTAAATATTTTGTTATCAAGTTGAATGTTTTTATAATTCAAGGCAAATGGAATCAAATAAAAGAGCTTCATTAGCAAGTGCTAAAATTTAGTAGAAAATTACCACTAAAAACTAGAAATGTAATAAGAGTGAACTATTAAGTTAATCTAAATAAGAAAATGCCTAAGCTAATCAAGTGAAAATGTTGTAGGGTGAATTTTATTATTAATTTGATTTTTTTTAATTCAATCTAATTGGAATAAACTCAAAATAGAAACATTAACATCTCCTAAAATTCAAAAACAAAATCTACTAGAACTAGAAATTTGAGAATAATGAACTAATAAATTAGTCTAAGTTGTAATCCAATGATGAAAATGCCTTTCCTAAGCTATGCTAGTGATGCATCATATTATTTATTATATAAATAAACTAAAAAAAACTCATTTCAATAATTTAATCATATAACTTACAAGAAATGAAAAATGAACATTAAATGCATAAATGATAAATATAGAGAAAATGCTAGAAAGAACATAAATAAAATGCACAATAGGGATCTCAGAATCCTCGGATGGCCCAGAGCAAGGATACTCATATTCCTATGAATAAAACCAATCCTTAGAAGTTAAAAATGAAACCAAACTTGATTATTAGAGTCAATTCAGGTACATATTTGTTGGGAATGAAAGTAGAATTCCTACATAACAAGTTGTCTTCACAAGAACACTAAAAATTCCTCTTCCCTAGAGGCTAATTTGAATTGTAGCTATACGATTTTATGGGGGAAGAAACCTCCTTGAGAGGATGGTTTCTTCCCCCTCCAAAGTTCCTCAAAAAGTGGATCTGGTCCCCAAAAAAAATAATCTTCATTAATTGTTGATTTCTAGCTTCTCCTATAGAAGGGAACACATGCCTAGATTTTCTCAGTTAGCGGATCTTCATATCTATCTAGTAATTCCATAATATCCTATTTATATATTATACAAGATATAGCCTTTCCATCCATTCCTTCGATCAAATTCTCTGATGAGTTTGACCAACCATCGATTTCTTTCCTTGTATACATCACAGTATCTATATGCAGTCACTAGTTTTTTCATGAGAGTGTTGAGCATGCTCTGATTTCGAAGATTTTTTTTTCCTTATTTTTCTCTCCCATCACATTTTCTGCCATGACGAAAGCATTGTCAGTGCTAATTTTTAATTTACAATCACAATGCTCTGCTTTTCATCACCCTTTTTCCTTTCTTGTTTTCAGTGTTTTTCAACCTCCATGAGTGATTTCCAGTGTAACTATAGTGTGTTTTTCTTCATTGTTATCCTTGTGTAATTACAATTGTCTCTTGGCTTTGTTGATGTCTGTTTGAGGCTTGATTTCCTTCTAGCTTTTCTAGGTCACCCTTCACCCATCACTTGGTTTGTCTCTGTGAGATTAATTTCTTCCATTTGGGAGTTTTGCTGCAAGAAAGACACCATTTTACAGTTTCTTTTGATTCATGAATGTGAAGTTATTTCATTAGCGGTGGATCATTTTGATATTTTAAAAATTACTTCTACTACATTATCAAAACTAGATTACAATTGTTTGCTTTCGTGAAACGGAAAGTGAATTCTTGTTTTGATTTCACTGTTTCGAAAAGAAAAGTGAAAGGACTTCTTCATTTAAGTATTTTTAAAATTATTTTCATTTGAAAAAAAAAATTGAATGAGAATTTGATTTTAGTTTATTTACATTGAATTTTTCCCTTCTTTCATTGCATTAGTTTGCATTTTTAATCAAAGAGAAAGGTAAAGACCATAAATATTAGCGCATCTTAGTGAAAGGAAAATAACAAAAGGATTAATACATCTTAGTGAAAGAAAAAGTCATTTTTTTCTCATAGGATTGAATTTTTGACATTGTATTTGTTAGCGAAAGCAGAAGAGTAGATTTCACTTTTACATTTTGCATTAGAAAGTTAAAGAATTATGTTTTCATGCATTTTTCTTGATTTATGCATTTTCTTGGTTCTATCTCTTCCCTCATTAGTCTAGCCTTAATCAAATTAAAATAATTTTTTTTCCTCATTTAGTTTTATTATACGAATTTAGGTGAAATTGTTGAGCCATAAATGAAAACCTAATTGAATATCAACTTAAAATTTACCTCAATCAACTGAAGGAGCATTTGTAACCTAACACAAATATGTAAATTTCTAGGCTAGGGATGTATTCCAACGTCTTAAAACATATCAGTTGTTGTTCACTCCTTGCATTGTATCTCAAGGGTGAAATCATGTCCGAGTATGGAAGTATATCGAGGGTTCTCTAGTACTCTACGATGTATTAGAGGCACTCTAGTATGGCAAGTATGCCATAACTCTCTCACCAAACGGCAATGCATTAGACAATGTTAACACAAACTTGTGCTCCCCATATCATCGAGTATATATTGGGAGACTCCATTACGTTCTATCTTTTAGCCACAGGTAACCGAGTCAGCGACCCTAAACATGATACACCAAAAACAAAATTTGAGGAGATCAGTCGTCGTACATTAAGTCCTTAGTTTTAGCTAAGGTGTATATAACAATTCACGAATACTTGGCAAAACCTCCTCCCTTGCTTACCCAACTTTTATTTTGTTTTGTTAAAATCTAAAATAAATTAATTGATTGCGGAACGAAATCCTTCGATTGGAAATACTCATTATTATATATTAGGTTGATACTAATGGAAACATTTCCCATGTCTGCCAGTCAACAAAAATCTTCTACCAGGAATCCTAATTATTTTCCGTCTTTCGGAAATACTGGTGGCCTACATATGGCAATATTGTCCCTTCCTGGATTGACCATTGGATTACCAATTTGGTTATTTTCGACCTCAGTGATTCTGAGTGTCCAAACTTCTTTTCAAACGAGTTCTCCTCCACCCAAACAACATCAACCTTTAGGTAATATTAAAGTTGACCCTTTACCTTCTTCTCCGTTTTCTTCACCTCCTTCTTCCTATTTTCCTGTTGAAACTCTGGATTGTAGTAACCAGGAATCTAAGAAGAAGAAAAAGAAGATGGAGAAGAAGAAGCAAAGTCAGCAAGAGGTAACAAAGAAGCCATTGCTACAGATGAAAGAGATGTAGAAAAATCTTCCAATTAGCACCAAAAAGTAAAATTCCCTTGCAAGATTTGCAATGGTGACCACCTTCTTCATGATTGGTTTGGTATTACCAAGGTCTTAGAAGTGTGGTCTATAGGTTCACATCATCCTTTTTCATCAGCCTCAGGAGATCATGCTATTGATAAACCTTCAACTATTGTCACTAAAGCTCATAGGAAAAAGGGGAAAGTCAAATTTCCTTGTAAGTTGTGTGAAGTTAATCATCCCATTCACCTTTGTCCTCTTTTAGTTCAAGCTTCCAAAGAATTGGAAAATATTATAGCTTCTCAACCTCGTCTTTTTTCAAGGTTTTGAAAGCTTTCCCCTACTCCTTCACTATTTGATCTAGCGATTGATCAAAATTCATATTTGGTCATCCCTGCACTCTCTAAAAGTGAGTCTCGTGAGTTCGTTCTTGACCAATCGTTAGTTGAGAAAATGGTAGACATGGCTCCACCTATAGAAATTCCCACTGTAGAACAACATATTATGCAATATACTAAAACACAATACAAGATCTACTTCTACAACACTTTGCGGAAGCTTAATCAAATTGAGCAAGATGAAGAGAACACATATAACTGAGAATGAGAAATCAATCAAACATAACAAAAAAGATATAAACCAGGGAAAACCTCAGCCCAAAACCCCAACTCTATATTATCATACAAGTGGAAATCTTGTTCAAGTTACCAAAAGAATCAGCTCTCAATCTATCCTACTCTCTCTGTAATCAAACAATACAGCTCACAGTTTGAATAGACACTATATATGTCCTCCTCAAGCCCTCCAAGCCCCCTATTTCCTTGCTCAATTTTTCTTGGGGTCCAATGATGTCACATGTTTGAATTGGCCTCATCACGCTCACTAGACCTGAAGAAGTAATTGTTTAATCCTCAAGGAAAGAATTCTTTCTGCATGCAAGGAATATTCAAAATGGAATATTCTAGCAATTGATAGTACACTGCCCCTCCATCTGATCTCAATTGGGTCTCTATCTGAACTAACATGCATGAGTTATTTATGAGAGAATACCTAGTTATCTGAAGTGCAGTAGTTACATGCATGCAAGGATTAACTAACTAAGCTTACATTAATTCAACAAACTATTTGAACTCTTCTAATCTGATCTGATGGACTCCCTACCCAATCCACATCTGTGAAGCCCTAAAGCTTCACTCCCTCTGTCCATCTGTACCACAATCCGAACTAAGATGTTCCTCTGAGGTATCTCATCACATGCTTCACTACCTTCCAAAATAGCTTGGTAGGATGAATCATAGCTTGACTCAACTGGTTCGCCACAAAGCATAGGTCGAGAGATGTGTTTACCATATTCATAAGTGAACCCACCAGCCACCGATATATAGTAGTAGCTACTACCTCACCAGAAGTACCATCCTCCTTGCTCCAGTTCCCAACTAGAGGAGTCTGTGTGGGCTTGCACTTCTCCATGTGAAAGTGCCTAAGTATCTCATTAGCATACTTTCCTTGAGACGCAAATACTTCCCCATCTTTTTACCTCACCTCCATGCCTAAAAAGTAGTGCATAAGGCCCATGTCCTTCATCTCAAACTCTCTTGCAAGGTCCTCCTTTCAGGACTATATTATCTCATCATCACCTGTTAAAATCAAATCATCAACATAAAGAACAATGATCAATGGTTTACCTTCTACCATGATGTGGTAGAGGTTCGCATCTGCCTCACTCTTGGTGAAGCCAAAATCGGTGAAATAGTTGTCGATCCTAGTGTACCAAGCACGAGGTGCTTGGTTCAGCCAATACAAAGCCTTGCCTGCACACATGTGACTCACAATCAAAGGTCTCAAAACCCTCTGTCTACTAAATGTACACCTCCTCCTCTATTCCCATTCAGGAATGATGTCTTCACATCCATCTGGTGGATCTTCCACCCCATCTGAGTTGATAGTGCTAACTTTGATCTAATCGATGAGTACCTTACTACAGGAACAAAATTCTCATCATATTTAATCCCATCGACTTGTGAGAAACCCCGGGAAACAAACCTTACCTTATGTTTCTCAACACTGCCATCAGTTACTTGTTTTGCCTTGTAGAGCCATCTGGAACTCACCACTGACTTTCCCTGAGGCCTTGGGACAACATCCCACACACTGTTCCAAATGATAGAGTCATACTCCTCTACCATTGCATCAACCTAGACTGGTTGCTGCAGTAGCTCCTCGAATGAAGAAGGCTTGGTATCTACACACTCGCCAACCAGGGCCATATACCTAGTGTACCACTCGGGTGACCTCCTGCACTAAGAAGATGGTTGCCCCACATTCTCCCGCACATCCAGCATCAACTTGTTAGCTTCCCTTAAGTGTTTCTTCCCATCTCTGGAAGTATCAGCACGAGTGGATGTCTCCACTCCCGGATCCTCTACATGTGGCTGCTCCACATCAATCTGAGGCTCATCATCCTTAGGAACTGAAAGTTCCTCATCTACATACAACTCGAGCTCACTCTCAAGTGATAAGTGCATGGCTTTCTACTCGTCAAACTTCAGATTATTGCATACCACAGTCCTCTGAGTCGAAGGGAGGTACACCCGATAGTTATGGGGGGTATTCGTGTATCCCACAAGTATTCCCAACTCAGTCGTTGGATCTAGCTTCTTCCTAGCATCTTTGGTCACATGACAGTGAACTGATGATCCAAAGATTCAGAAGTGACTTACATCAAGTCACCTCTCGGAATAGGCCTCCATGGGTGTCTTCATTCCCAATATTCGATGCGGGCTTCTGTTCTGCAAGTATACTATTGTATTACATGCCTCAGCCCACAAATGCAATGGTAGGCTTTGGTCATGCAACATCGCTCGAGCTACTCCCACGATCGATCTATTCTTCCTTTCGGCCAACCCCTTCTATTATGGGTTATGGGGTGGCATCAATCCCATTTAATACCTTCTGCAGTGCAGAAGTATTTAAACTATTGGGAGACATACTCTCCACCATTTTCGCTATTCAAGGCTTTTATTTTCTTTCTAGATTCTTTCTCTACCAAGGATTTAAACACACAAAACCTCAATAAGGTCTAATCCTTCTTTTGCATAAGTAGATCCAGTATTTACGAGAAAATTAATCAATAAAATTAACATAGTACCTTTGTTCAGCGGTGGAGGCTATAGAGAACGACCCACAAACATTTGAGTGAACTCGCTCCAAGATTTCTCCAGATCTATTGTCTCGATCAGGAAAGGAAGATCTCACATACTTACCCAAGCTACAACCTTTGCATGTAGTCATCTACTCATATTTTCCCTTGGGTAATCAGGTAGAAATCTATTGCATGATCCTTAGGGCTCCATGGTTAAACTTGCTAAATCTTCTATGCCATAGCTCGCCAATATCTTGGCTCTACAACATCTCAGCTTTGGAACTCAAAGCATCAAAGTTATCTACCTCTAGATCGTAGAGATTCTTGAATCGAATCCCTATTCACTTTGTTTGTCTAATAACGATATGCCTCAGGAATACCTTTCCTTTACTAAAGACTACATCATAGCCTTTATCTTATAGCAAAGTGACAGACAAAAGATTCTTCTTTAGACTGTGTACATACTTTACATCAGTCAAGGTGAGGGGATCTCCATGCTCCCTCTGAAACACAACTGTACCTTCACCTGAAACATGTACTTTCCATCATCTCCAATCTCAATCCGCATCTAGAGATCCTTCTCCTCCAACGTACTCAAAATATTCTTGTCACCTCACATGTGGAATGAAGCTCCGCTATCCAGGTACCACACAAATCCCACCATGGATGGAACCATGCATGCAATAAGTGATAAATCTAGCTCAAACTTTGAGGCCAATGCCTCAACATAAAATCCCTTCAAGGAACCCTTCTTGGATTTCTTTTGTGGATAATTCGTAGCATAGTGGCCCACTTCATGACAATGAAAGCATCGCACTTTCAATTTGCCAATATTTTTCCCACCATGGGAAGAGCCAGATTTGGGATGGGACACCTTCCCTTCCCCTATCCTCACCCTACTTGCTAAGGCTAGATTTTCCACATCATCTTGCTTCCTTGAAGATCCATCTCTGGTGCTTCTTCTGATTTCCTCTCACTTCAGATTTGACTAAAGTCGTTCCCAATCTAGTAGTTTTTCTCTTCCATTAATCAAGCCTTGGTAGCTATGCCATCTCTTAGGAAGATCGAGGAGTGCAAGACTCACCATGTCATCATCAGTGGCAGTGATCCATACACTTCCAAACTCATCCCTGCAAGTGGTGAGATTTTTCAGATATGTAGAGATCATGTCACCCTTTTCACACTTGATCTTATGAAGCTTGTCATTCAATGCCAACATCCTCTGATCACTGCTATTATGATATAAATCTTTTAATGTTTTCCATATTGAAAATGGAGTCTCCTTCCCATGGAGGCTCGAGACAATGTGATCTCGAACTCCCTGTAGGAGTGTTCTCCTTGCTCTAGCCACACATTTCTTCCATACCACTAGTTGAGTAGCATCAGTCGGCTTGGGGACTTCTTGATCAATGAATTCCTTTAGACTATTATCCTATAAGACTACCTCCATACGATCCTTCTAGGCTATATAATTCGAGCTGCCATCAAGGGCATACTCGAGTCTTAAACCAGTGAACGCCATAGGTGAAATAGAGATGTGATAAAAACTCGATTTCTATATTCAGGAAGCAAACTTCGAACTTCTCCTTCTTGTACACTGTTATTCGCCTTGATCACCTATTCTCTCATACCATGTATAAATTCCCACTATAGATCAAAAAATTATGAAATATACTAAAACACAGTACAAGATATACTTCTACACCACTTTGCGGAAGCTAAATCGAATTGAGCAAGATCAAGAGAACACATATAACTGAGAATGAGAAATAAATCACACATAACACAGAACATATAATCTAGGGAAAGCCTCAGCATAAAGCCCCAACTCTGTATTATCATACAAGTGGAAATATTGTTCAATTTACAAAAAGAATTAGCTCTGAAGCTATCCTGCTTTCTTTGCAATCAAACAATACAACTCACAGACTGAATAAACACTGTATATGTCCTCCTCAAGCCCTCCAAGCCTCCTATTTCCTTGCGTAATTTTTATTAGGGTCTAATTATGTCACATGTGTTAATTGGCCTCATCACACTCACTAAACGTAAAGAAGTAACTGTGCAATCCTCAATGAAAGAATTCCTTCTGCATGCAAGGAACATTCACAATGGAATATTCTAGCAATTGATAGTACATTGCCCCTCCATCTGATCTCAACTAGGTCTCTGTCTAAACTGACATGCATGAGTTATTTATGAGAGAATACTCAGTTATCTGAAGTGCATTAGTTACATGCATGCAAGCATTAACTAACTGAACTTACATTAACTCAACAAGCTGTTTGAATTAATCTAACTCGACTTGACTCAACTAATTAAGTCAACTAATTACAACTCACTCTTATCTCTTTAACTAATGGATAAATTCCTCAATTAATGGAGAAAATGTTGCATGTCCCCACATAGACTTCAAGTTTGATTATCCTTAACTAATTAACTCAAGATGAATTAATTAATTATTTTACAAACTGTTGCTAAGATCAACACTCGTTGAACAACTATTTTTAGCAATTCTACTTTTAGCATTTCTTGTTGCTATTTTCAACACCACCTTCAACTAACCATACCTTTCAGGTAGAGAGTGAACCTCATACCACTCAGGTTGTTCTCGTGTCTTTAGTTTCGAATGAATCGGAGGTAAATCAACCCATTCTTGAATTGCATGAGACCATTCCTCCCACTCCCATAAAGCATGAATGGATCTCTCTTGTTCCTATGACACCCCATCCAAGTAGTTTTTTCACTTCTTTTGATTGGATTTGACTAGAAGGATATCACCTTCTATCTTATGTGCCTTTCAAGATTATAGTACATTCTTACTGTATGGTCGTACCTAGCACAGTCCTAGAGGAGGGTGCATCAATTAGTTTCCTATCCTCAAATGATTGCTAAGCTTAGGTTCGCCTCAGCTTGTCCTCGTCACCCAAGATCTGTTAGATTTTTCCCAATGTAATGAGAAAATTTGATTTCTCCCAAGTGGATATTGATAGTCACCCACCTCTTTCACTGAGTCAACGGTTTTTATCCTCATGGTAGTCTTTCTGTGGATATTTAGATGCTAAATATTCCTAGAAATTTTGAGGTTCTAGCAATGTATTTTGAATTTTGTTTGGAGCCAATAATTATAATCGAAATTGTTGTCCCTAGTGAGAAGTTGTAATTCTTGGACAAAAAGAACATTGGACTATTCTTTCCCCAAACAGACATTTTATGAAAAAATTGTACCCTTGGGAATTTAAGGAAGTAAATGTGTATGAAAATATGTGAAGGTAAATATGTAATTGTGGAGTGAATGAGTCATCAAAATGTTCAATATAATATTTTATTGGATGCTTCAAATGGTTAAATTTTAAGTGTACTGAGGAGAGATTGAGGGGAAATTTTGGCTAAATTTTCATTTTATTTTTCAATAGTTTTAGATATATACAATGTGGAAGTCAACATTTGTGATTGGTCCTAAAACATATTTCGAGGGCATGATCTCAAGATTTTTTCCATAATTTCATTTTTGGTATGTTGAAGGCCATCATATTTATTTGTTTTATTATGGTTCATGAATGCTTAAATAAGTAAAAAGTGTCTTATATTGGGTTAATGCACCCTCAATATAAGTGGGTTCTCGAAAATTAGCATTAGAGAAGGTTTCTTTAAAAATAATATAACAACTAGAAGGCAGAGGATAGAACTACACAATGCTAGTTAATAGTTTCTACACAAACAAGGTCCCATTATTTGATGGAACAAAAATTATTTTATGGATAATGAGGATGAAAAATTATCTAATGGTTCTTCACTTTGACCATTCGCAATTTATTGTGAATAGTTATAAGGATCCAACAACTCCACTAATAAATAAATATAGAATGAAGGCCAATGAACATAATGTAAAAGCCATGAATACTAACTTTCATGGTCTATCATAACCAAATTTTCTCAATGTGATGCATTATGAATCCACAAAGGGAACATGGGACAAACATGGAAATATATTTGAAGGTGATTATAAGGTTAAGAAGGTAAAGCTCCAAACTCATATAAGGTTGTTAGAGAAATTGAAAAAGTGTTAATATCACTCCACTTAATATTTTATGCTAGAGATTCAACTATTGAAGAAATGAAGGATCTTGATAAACATAAAATGGATGAATTGTATGGGATTGTCACAACATACGAAATCATAATTGAGAAAGAGAAGCCATTTACACAAGAAGTATCCTTCAAATCTCAAAATAAGAAAAAGAATCAAGAGCAAAAATGAAGTGATACATCCGATATGGAATCAAAGGAAGACGGAGAACATTTTGTGAGAATAATCGGAAAGGTATATGGAAAATACAAATTTAGGATATGCTTAAATGCTTTAACTATGGGAAAGTAGGACATATTGCAACTATTAGGTCCATATAATACTAGTGTATTCCCCCATTATTATCTTCATTATAGCCCGTTATTGTTATTCTTTTGTCAATGTTGTCCGCATATTGTTATTTTTGTGCCCTTACATTATTCCTATTATGTCAGCTCTGACTATATTGTGGGCCCTTAGAGTCCTATATATAGAAGGGATGTTTTGTCATTTGTATCATCCAAGAATCCTTCATTTTTGTAATGTAAAGGAGGTGTCCCACTAGAAGAGGCTTATTTTGAAGTCATTGAGCTATCCCTTCTTCTATTTTGTGAGTTGGTTGCATAAAATTTCATTTCAGAGCTTTGGGTTCTAGGGTTTTGCTACTTCAAACTACTTCAGAACTCAAAACCAAAGTTGGGAGATGGATGGATTTGCTCAAAAAGCTTGGAGAAGCTTCCTTGTGAAATGATGAAATTGGTGAGGGCTTAATGACCAAGCAAATCAAATCCAAATTGGGTGGGACAATTTCCTTTATTAACTACGATGTCTTAGGTCCCCATTCCAAGTGTAATCACTCAAAAATATCTCTATTAACCCATGCAAAAAAATAAAATAAAAAATTACTATTCGAAAATCTAGAAATTTGAAAACTAGTGAGCTAGTAAATCTAAAAAATTCCTAGCCAAATCAAATGAAAATGCAATGGAGTAATTTATCATATGAAGTAAAATTCCTTTTTGATCTAATTAAAGTGACCTGACTCAATTGATTAAGGTCATGTTCATCTTGGTCTTGTTGAGTTAGGAAAATTTGTTTCTCAGCATTCAAATCCACCAAGTTCATGTGAGTATCTTCCGTCTGTTCACTAGATGTAGATGCTTCAGTGTAATTTTCGTGAAAAGGAGGCCTTTCATCATGGTCTGGGCTAGACCTACCAGCATTTGTATTCTGAGTTATCTGGAAATTTGGGTTCCTTATGGTATTGGGTTGTTGTTCTTCCCATGATGATTTCCTCTCAACACTCTCTACTCTGTCTCCCAGCCTGTGCATGCCAGTGATAATAGCATCCAGCTTTTGGTCTAAGGCTGAGGGTTCCTCTCTAAAGGTGGTTCTTCTCTCAGTTCTAGCTCTGTTCCTTTTGGCAATTAAATTTGCCTCTACGCTAACAACAACATTTTGCATGTCTGCAAGGGTTTGACGGGCTCTTTCCCTTAACTGATAAGCCATGTCAGTGTCAAAACCATCAGGGAATTTATACAAAGCAAGATCAGGTGGAGTTCTTAAGTTCTGTGGTATTGCATTATAAATATTATTAAATCTTGCACAATAGTCCAAGACAGATTCTTGAGGGCCTCTTTTGATGGTGTCATATTCAGATAATATGTGCAAGGGGTCTTTCTTTTTTTCCCATCTATTGATAAATGACTGGTATAAGGCTTTTGGGTCTGCTATGGAATTGGCTGTGAGTGCTTTAAACCAAGTTCTGATATCACCTGTCAAACTTTGGACGAAAATCTTCATTCTGACACTATCGTCATCTATCTCGTAGTTTTCAAAATAGTCTTGCATCTTCTTTGTATGCTGAAGGGCTGTGGAAGGACCAATTCCATCAAATTATGTGATTTTAGTTTGATAATCCTGAGGCATAGCCCCTGGATTAGCAGGTAACTGTAGGGGTGCATATCTATTAGCCATGTCTACGGGGATAAGTGGAACAATAGGAACAACTGGAACAGCTGTAACAACAGTGGTCAGGGGAGTATGTGCAGTAAATGGAGGTGTGGAAGGAGTGCTTTGAGAGGTGGATGATGAACAAGGGGAAGTGGGGGTTGAACGAAATAAAACCTTGACAAGGGTTGGAACACAACTTGGCTGAACTGTTTCAGGGCTAAAGTCAACAAAATCTTCTCTTTGCTCTAGCTTCTTGATGTTGCTTGGGGTTAAATTGGGATTTTCAAAAAATAGCTGGGGGGTTTGGGTTTGGATTTGACCTTGTATACTGTGAATTCCTTTTGGGAACCAGATTCTGAACTTGTTTTCGTACTTACTGTGAATTCCTTTTTAGAATTAGCAAGGAACTGATCAAATTTTGGAATAGCCATCTATAACGTAAAACTAGCACGAAGTTTGACTGAAGCAACATTTTCTTGCTCCTGTAGATGCAAAGCAAGAACAGTTTCAAAGGCTTCCTGGATGGCATTCAGGCTTATATTTCCTGGACTTAATATTTCCCCAGACTTGATAAATGTGGCTAAAAAATGCCAAGGGGTGGGAATATGTACGTAGGGGAGTTATTAACATATTTTTAGTAGGGGAAGGGGAGATATATAGGGAGCTACATAGTAAAATTAGTAGTTGATATGACAAGTGATCAGAAAGCACTAAGTATGTGAATATTAGGTTATTTATGGGGAAAAATGATTCATAGAGGAAGTATGAACATGCCTTGAGCAAAGCAGATCTTTACCAAGGCAAATGATGTGGAAAATGATGAAAGTAAGAGATGTCAAGTAGATCTTGACCCCTTCAGGGTAGTTAGTGAGTGATTTGGGAAATGAGAAGAAGGGGGAGTTAGACATGCCTCACTTGAGCTCCTTCGAATGGAAAACTACATCATAACTATGATCTGTGAAGATATAACACCTGAAGACATGAATTGGATTACAGAGCATGATTATGCAAACCACAAAACTACTTACCCAGCCTACTTACCTAGCATTTTTTCTCCTTTGTGCATAGGTGCACTTCGACTTGCAGACCCAGATTATCCTTTTCTCTTTTTGTTGTCCCTCTATCTAAGTCTACACTTATTTCTTCCAAGAACCCACATTAAGCAGTTGGGCTCCTTTGTTTCTCTACACATCTATAAATCTGCCAAGATTGAACTGTTTGGACAGATAATGACTCTCTATATTCTAAAACAAGAAATTGAAACCTAGGGAAGCCAAGATTAGGTTGTTTGGACTTCCCTTAACAGAAACTTCTTCAAAAATGGATAGCTCATCAAAATTAGGATACGGGATTAATGCTACCAAGTCCATATCAGTGTCGCCAATATGTCAAGAGAAGTCATTCAGAGAATTCACAATCCAAGAAATGCCTCATCCACTGCAATACATCCACCCTTCATTCTTCATGACTGCCATTCCTGAACGTTATATCATCAGATCATTTTCAACTCCACAAAAATCATTTGCTCCATTTTGTGTCGTAGAAGTGGGATAAATCAAGGCCCTCCTACGACAGGTCACTTCTTTTCGACATCAGCTCATTATCCAAGAAGTCGACTTAGAAACAACCCTTTTAGTACTTTGAAGCTTGCATGCCTCAGTGGCAAGTTTCTCACTTCCGCCGACAGGTTTACATCAATGACCTTCAACCGAAAGACTTAGCATGGTTTTCGACATCGGCTCATATATTCACACCACGTGAATTGTATTTTAGTACCTTGAGGGTCATCATCATTATCGGTGATTCCTCTCGTGTCTGTTAACAAATTACATTATTGGCTGGTAATAAGACGATGTATTTCCATGTTCGACTTCTGAACATCTTTTCACATGGATCGAATTGTACATTGGGTGAAGATTGGATGAGTTTTGAAGACCCCAGATCCAGTTTCATCCATTCGGGCTACGATATATTCAGGAAAATAAAGACATCAATCGTACACAGAAGCTGCACAAATAGTCATCTAAGCAAGGGAAGATGACTCTTCATGCGAAGAATCACCAGTCTGCAACAATAGAGAATTGTTTGTCCTATGTACATGAAAATGAATTTATAAAGCTAAGCATGGGAATGCCCGCCTCAGCTAGATCATGAAAATATATGATGATGATGTGTTGTATTGTATCTTATATAGGTCACCTTCCAGTACGAATACCTCAAATCCTCATGATAAAGCATTTCACCTGACATCAGAAGATTTACAACCTCATGCTTTAGGGGGCAGCCGTTATAGACATATTTCGGCACTGAAACCCCAAACTCATACGTCGATAAAATAAGGGCTCCTTAAGTCCCTAAAAGTTTTGTCTCATACACTAAAGGATCAGGGTCAACTGATTACATCATTTCCTAGAAGTTCCACCGGAAAAACTACTCAGAACTGGACAAAACTAGACCATACAGACTGCTCCATGGGCAAGGTATGATGCATACTGACAGCCAAAATAACCAGGTGTGATGCATACTAAAATGGCCTTTTGTGGGGTGCGATGAGCGAGAATAGACAAATGGCAGAGCCAGTTTTCAAGGTGGATGATCATGGAATCTTCCAGAAACTTCTCCTGTGACACTTGCCTCTCTGAATTTGCCCAGGGATGAGTAAGAGATCAATGAAATCTACAAGTGGAACCAAGAATAATAAAAAACCCAGAGCTGACTCACACCCTTTCAAGACATCTATAAATGGATCCCTCATCTGATAGATCTGGAGGCTGGAATTTTGTATTTTGTAAGGAAAGTGTTGTTGGTTTGTCGGTGAGAAGAGACATTGCATTGTTGGGTGATTTGCTTGTTCATGAGGTGAAGAGGACTTCTACAACTGGGAGGATGATGCTAGATCATACAATTGGGTTGTAATCCTCTCTTACATTACTATTAATAAATTTCTTTTAGTTTTCCTCCATATAATCGTGTTTATGAATCTTATTGTTTATGAATGCAATTGTATGGTCAATGTGCTTATGATTCTGCAATGTTTATGATGTTTTAGATAGAGAGGTTTTGATAGTTTGCTGTTACTTTGACTTTATAGGTACTCTTTGAAGCGGGAAAAGTAGGAGAGGGGTGGCAAATTCTATCAAGGAACGGAGAAATCAAGCTAGGGTCAAAGCAGAAGATCCAGGTTGGTCCTCTTTTCTTCTCTTCCAACTATCACACATAAAGAAGCACTTGAAAAGCTTTCATTGTTTGCTTCTAAGATAGCTACTCGTCTTAGTGGGACTAGCAGTTCGAATCGACACTATTTTTCCCTGAAACACATGGTCCTCTTGGAGCTACATAACATAACTACATTGGTGATTGACTTTCTCCATTGTCCTCTTGGTAAACTTCCTTCAACCTTCCTAATGATGGACAATGTTTAACATCATGTGATTCTGCAACACAAATATCAGCATCTTCTTTTCCTTAATCTTGCATTCTTAACATTTTTAATTGTTTTATTATATTGCTAAGAATTTTTTTTTAAAAATCATCAAAAAAATTTCCAAGTTTAGCTTAACTTACCAATCTTGATGTTGATTTACCTGCTAGGGAAGAAAACAATGCATACTTTGACACCTCCTTGGCAACAATGCTAAAAAGTGACGAGTCTCAGTATTGCAACAACAATGTTGCAAATCCCAAGGCTACCAACTTTAATTATTAACCTGGTGTTTGCACAAGCTTAATAGATATCAGCACTATATTTGCAGCATACAATGTGTCCTTCCTTTGTTGTGACGATGTAATGGAGTGCATGCACTCTATTGAAATCCTAAACTAATTGCGTAAAATGAAATGTTCGAAATCGAACCTTAACCTATTGCAAGAAAGAAAGTAGAAGGAAAGAAATTGAAATCAAATGATAAAGCACACCATTTTCTAACTAAGTGTTAAGAGGATTTGCTTCAAAATAATTCTAAGTTAAAGTTTATGCAATCCTACTATCCTCAGCATGCAGATTCAAAACATCAAACCTTCTACTGTTGTGCATGAGTATGAATAAAATAAATTTATTTTTTTGTCCACTTTTCATGTGGGAGTGTGAAATATAATCTATTTTGGTGATGTAAAATTTGATTTGGACCCTTAGGTGACCTTTAGTGGCTTCCTGGAGGTTTTACCTTAGTTCAACCTCAAAACAGGGCACTACAAGAAAACCTACAGGATGTACTGAAAACCTACAAGATCCCTTGAAAACCTACAAGATACAGTCGAGAGTAAAAAGATGGATGTTGAAGGTGATGGAAAGCTTAGGGATGGTGTTTGGTGGATGGAATGAGGCAAGCGAGTGCCTAGGACCACTTTAGAACTCAAAACCAAAGTTGGGAGTTAGATGGATTTGCTCAAAAATCTTGCAGAAGTTTCCTTGTGAAATGATGAAATTAGTGAGGGTTTAATGACCAAGAAAATCAAATCCAAATTAGATGAGACAATTTTTTTTATTAACTACGATTTCTTAGGACCCCATTCCAAGTGGAATCACTCAAAAATACCTCCGTTGACCCATGTAAAAAAGTAGAAAAACAATACTATTCGAAAATCTAGAAATTTGAAAACTAGTGAGCTAGTACATCTAAAAAATGCCTAAAAAAATCAAGTGCAAATGCAGTGGGGTAATTTTTGCTATGAAGTAGAATTTTTTTGTGGTGTAATGCGGGTAGAACTAACTCTATTTAATATTGTTAGCATGCTCTAAAAAATAGCATAAATTGATTGTTTTTTGCTAAAACGGAGGTCCAACAATCTAGATTTGGGAATAAGAAGACTAATTCAAGCAGCTCAGTGAGTACTATAAATTACAAATATTTTCCAAGGGTGAAATAATGATTGTGATCTTGAAAAAGAACTTAGATCAACCATTTAAATCAATCCTACAACAAGAAATAAGTAATACTAAATGCAAAAATAGAAAGAAATTAAAATTAGTGATGCATCTAAATAAGAAGTGAAAAGAAGGAAAGAAAATGATAAAAAAGGGCTTTGAGGTTCCTGGGATGGCCAAGCCCAAGGAAACTCAGAGACCTATGCAGGAGAAAAATATTTAGAATTTTAACATGACACCGATCTTCATTATTTTCATTAATAGAATTACATCCCTACAAGAAAATACAATGGAGCTGCAAAAATACGAGTTCTCTCCACAAGAACATGAATGAAAATCTATCCATAAAGGAAAATTAGAATTGGTACTTATACAAAATGATTAAGAATCATTCCCCATGAATGGAGGAAGATTTATCGACCAAAATCTCTTGATTAGTGGATCTGATCCCCAATACTAGGAATCTACATTAAATGGCATGAAACACATTCCTATATTTTCGCAGTCATTCCCTAGAGGAAAATTCAACTTCGTACTTATAAAAAATGATTAGGAATCATCCCCCATGAATGGAGGAAGATTTCCCCACAAAATTCCTTGATTAGTGGATCTAGTCCCTTGATTAGAGGAACACATTCCTAGATTTTCTCAATCATTGGAGTTCCATAATTTGTGCCATAATTCCATAATATCTTGTTGATTTATTATTTAATATTGATCCCCTTATAGTAGGATGAAGAGAGGTTTAATTTGTTGAAGGATGGTAATAGACCTTAATTGATGTTTTAATTTAGAGGCACAAGCCTTAATTTATGTCTAATTTGATGATGATGATGATGATGATGGTGGTTAACGTCCACTCAGACCAAATTGGTCTATCGGACCTACAATTTTCTTAATTTTTACTTGTCTGGCTCCTCCTCTTTCTTGGTGAGATTGGTGTTGTAGCTTTCTTTCTTTTCTCTACAGTCTTCCAACTTCCTTTGTCTTGCATCTCGTTCATCTCTTCTGGTTCTTGGGACATTGGTGTCTTAGCTTCGCGATCTATTGTGTTCGTTCTTTTGAAAATAGTCGGAGAAGAAGTTTGGTTTAGGAGATCTGCTTTGCTGTTAGATGAAGATTTATTTTCTGCGGTATTCAAATCCTCATAACTGTTGATTTGTTGGGGCGGGCTTTCTCCTTGCTTGTTTTGAGAGTTGCTTCCTTCTTCCTTGATTTCTTGTGACTCATTTTCTCTAGAATATTCTTCTTCTTTGATGACAGTGTAGTGTTCTTTTTGTGCTCCTTCCCACCATGTAGATCTGTGGTGGTTTTTTCTAGCAAAATTTTTTTCAGAGGCTTTTGGGCAATTTTTTGCTAGATGCCCCGTCTCAAAGCACGATCGACATCTGAAGAGGACACTTTCGTAATCAAGCTTTTGGTTCCACACATAGTCTTTACTTGTTAGGTTTATTTCAGCTGGGAATCCGACGCTGAAATCCATTTCCACACAGATGCGTGCATAGGTGGTTCTAGCATATTTTTCTGTTTCTGGGCACCTGCAGTAAAATTTCCCAATTGCATTTCCGATGGCTTTTAGCGAGGAGAGATTCCAGAGATGCAAGGGTAGGCTTGGCAATCTCACCCAAACTGGTGCTGAGGTTATCACTGCTGTAGAGGGATCGAATGATGGGTTCCATGGCTTCATGAATAGGCCTGATTTTTCCCAAAACCAAGGGCCGGAGTCTAGAATACATTGTCTGCTTTCAGGATTTTCAAAATCTACTATAAAGAAACCTCTAGCACAGGGGTAGATATTAATTTCATCAGAAATGATAGGCTTCCATACCTCCGAGATCCAATTGTGGAGTGCTATCAGCCGCGGCCAAAAACTATTGGATCGGCAAATTAGGGCACTTTCGGAGAACTTCAAAGCTTCATCGAGTGAGTCCTGGACCACTTGGATAGTGGGAGCCGGGGCTTCACTCACGATATGGGCAGGAGATTGCCCTTCAGAGGCGGATGAGCCACCAGTTATTTTTGCGAAGCTCGGAGCCATATTTTACTTGCTCAGGAGAACCGAGACTTCTCAAGAGAGGAGAAAAGGAGCGCTGCTGGAGAGGAGTCAAGAATATATAGCTGTCTCAAATGCCGAGATCTGAGCGACCGAGACTTCTGAGATCTGCAGAAGAGGAAAAGGAGAACCGAGACTTCTGAGATCTGAGCCACCGAAGACTTCTGAGATTTGATGCGCATAAGAGGAGAACCGAGACTTTATGAGATCTGATCCGCGGATCTGAGATCTGACTTCAAGATGAATTACGTAAATCTTTTTATCTCCGCGGAACCGAGACTTCTGAGATCAGGGATCTGGGATCTGATTTTATATGTAAGCAGAGCACCGAGCTTGCTCTTGCGTTAGAGAAAAACAATCTACGTTATAGCATAAATTGCCACATCGAGCCACGCCACACATTACAGAAAACGCAGACAAATCAAGATGATCAGTAATGAAAACCTAATTCCCAGGGTCAACTTTCAGGTAACATCCAGTAAAACGATTTAGAGGCCCATCAAAGAGGATGGACTCTAGTTTGTTGTGTATTGTTTTGAGGGCCGAAGACCGAAACAGTGGCACGTCTCACATCGTACAGTTCTTCTCTACTGAACTAGTCTATAATCAGGTCATTGTGGGAGGTTGGGAATAAATATTTCTTGGAAAATCCCAGCTTGATCAGACTTATGGGGTTGGAAAGAGAACTCAGAGGGCTACCACAGGATGACATTTCAAACCTTTGTTTATTTTTCAAAGAAAGAAATTTTTCTCCTAAAGTTAAAATATGTGTTCTTGAGTTAACTAATTAGAAATATGAAAATGGCATTTAAATTTTGCATTCTCAAATTCAATCATATAATTTCCGAGATCCTAAAGAATTCTTGGAAAATATTCCTTCTCCAAAGCAAGAGGAAATTGTACTACCTTTTGATTTGCAGATTGAGGATTATTATGCTTTCAAGTAGAAACTTGAAGAAGTAGTTTCAGGGATTAATATTGAGGATACAACTGATCAATTATTCATTGAAGGTGTTGAAGAAAATATCATACATTATGCTTTTGTTGATCCTATAGTAGATTACATGGAGGTACTTTTCAACTCAAGTTTTCAAACATGTTTTCTCTATAAGGACCAAATACATCAGTAGTTGCCATTATATATCACAACTTTGATTATGTGGACACATGATCAAATTATACTTCTGAGTTTACTAACAATCAGTCAAGAAATCCATTTGCATCTGCAGCTGCTTGACTGGCTTCATTGGAATTTCTGTATTATTTAAGTCATCCTGATTTTCAAAAATATAGGATAGGTAGCAGGGTGAAAATAAGCTTAGGACTCTGAGCATTTTTTTAGTTCCAAATTTAGTTTTCTTCTCAACTTTCAGTTCAGTCTCTAGTTCAATGTTCAGTATGTAGAGTGGTTTTGATTTCAGTTTGAGAACTGGTAAAACAAATTGTAGATTTGGAAACAAACCAATGGAGAAGGCACTGATATATAAATTCAGAGATCTGTGGTTCTTGGCACCTCCAAGGAGACTACCTTCCATAGGCTGGATCCGATGTTAGGGTCCTACAATTATAGGAAATCTGATGATTCAGATATTATTTGTTGCTCTCATGATGAAGATTTTGGCTTGCTGACTTGCCCCACTTCGTCTCCATGTTTCATCATCATTTACTCAACTTCCCGCTTTATCACCCACTTTCGTTGTTAATCCATATTAATATTACCCTAGCATAAGCCAATTACCTACTCTCAAATAATTAAGTATAAGTTTGTGTGACAAGAACGTTATATATTGTAGAGCTTCTGGTTTTATAGCCTTGGATTTTATTGAATTTTAAAAAAAAATAAGCCAAAAAACTTAGTTCCTACTCCATCTCCATGCGACTTGCATTCACAATAGCTAATCCTAGCACACCTAACCAAGAAGGAGTGGGTAGCCTTGGGCTTATTTTGTAAAAACACAATCTTACTATGGGCTTATATATAAACCATCATGAAAAATGTTCCCTTGTAAATAGTATATATATATATATATATATATATATATATATATATATATATATATATAATCCCTCTTTTTACCCCTTACTTCACAAAACCCTATTAATATAAAGTTTTGGACTTTATATTAATTTCTCCTGGAAAGCCTATACTACCTCTTCCGCCTACAAAGTCAACCAATGACCCACCTTGCACTAAGAGTTAAACCCCCTTCAATTTTATTTTCCTCGAGGTTCGTAAAAGTGAATGAACAGTTAAAATTCCATGTCGCATGCTCAACTCATCCAACACTTTAACATCCCAAAATCACGCAAGCTTTTTTCAACGTGGCAACCCCACGTTATATTGCATCCTCTAAAATAATACCACCTACCACTTTAAAGTGGTGCGATAAACCATTAACTATTTTGGTATTCAATCTTATAAATGTTATGGGAATATAGAGTGGATTAATTTCAAGTGAAATATAGAGATATGAGAATGTGGTAATATTTCAGAGCTACTGACCAATCCATACTTGAGGTAAAATTATATAGCTACAGGCAATATGAGACTAAGGTAGTGGAATGAGATTCAAAGGTAAGATAGTTTTACAGCGACACATGAAATAGAATTTTCGGTCAAACCATACTTGAGGTAAAATTATATAGCTATAGGAAATATGAGACTAAGGCAGTGGAATGAGATTCAAAGGTAAAATGGTTTTAGAGAATATTTATGTAAATCTATTTCACGATAGAAGATTAAGGTGAAATCAATTTACAAGCATGGTGAAATCAATTTACATGTGTAAAATCATGTGAAAGTAAAAGGGCCAAGTGAGAATACTCTTCCAACCATACAAATCAACCCATGGTTTTGCAAACCCATCCAGATATTCTACAAGGGTAAAAGGAATTTACGTACAGATAAATGAATTTACAGAGGAGGGAGTAATAGAAACAAAAGTACACATGGTTTTGAAGTTGCGAATTCATGGAAAGAGAAAACAAATCCATAGGTATTTATTTATAAATTTCATTTAAAATATTTTACAAATATTATTCAAATATATATATATATATATATATATCTATTATTATATATTTTTCAAAATACTTTGTTACACGAATGGATGATAAAACAACGAGATAGCCACAGGATCAAGCATGAATGAGGGAAGTCTCAGATTATTAAGTCAAAGGATCAAAGAAGTTGAGTTAATTACAAAGAAAAATAGAAATGCATCTTCATCTACTAGTTAATCTGCCAGCACAGCCTCAAATTTGGGTCCATATCCTACCTGCTCCCACTTCCACAACACCAACATTTACAAAGCACATTCCACCAGAACTATTAATCTGTAGCAGTTAGAGCTTTTTAGTTCATCTGTAGTCTAAGAATGTCTTTTCTATTAGAGACAACATTTATTGAGAACAATTTGTAAATTTTGTATAAGTACTTATGCTTTTGAAGTATTAGAGGTGGATTGTTTGAGATCACAAATGTTAGTCATGTCTTGGAGCATTGTAAGTTTTTTTGAAGCACTGTAGCTTCAATACTAAGGAGTCCATTCATAGGATTCTTGTGGCTTAAATATTGGTGATGTCTTCCTTATGTTAAAGTGTTTCATTTTCATCTCTTTGTTGTAATCATCTAAATTCCAAATTGTAAAACAGAAATGTGATGAACACTATTCTGGTTGGTTTTGCAATCTGTATGTTTTCTACTGAAGGCCAAACTAAAGAATTCTTCAGTGCTCTTTAGTTCTTCCTAATTGACTGAATCCTACACTAAAGAATTCTTCATTTCTCTTTAGATATGCTAAATGTTTTAATTGTTTTGACATCATCCACTTATTATTCTAAAATATCCATTAAATATTCCTAACTTGCACTGAGTTTATAGTGTGAAAAAATGATGCAACCATCCAGTTTACCTTTTGAATACATTGCCCAATAGATGCTAATTAAATTGATTACAATCACCCTTCCAAAACCCAAGTACATGTTAGTTTTGACAACGAATTAGGTAAATTGTAAATAAGCAGTTACATACCGAATGTTTAGTTATGTAACAGTAGTTAGTGACATGAATATATTGAATGCTCATGTAGAGGCAGAATCGTTGTTGAATAAAGCAGATCTAAATCCAGTTTTGTATTCGGTTTCTTAATCTGTTGATTCTCTTTTTCTTTCCTTCATTTGTACAACAATTGGTATCAGAGCCAGCCAATGGAGCGAGCCAGCAGAAGGGAGCGGTTATTTGCCTGAAGATATCAGAGCCTGTCTGCCAGGAGCAGAAGCGAAAGTTTTCCCAGCTCTACCTTGCGTGAAGAGCGAAAGTTTGCCCAGCTCTACTCTGCGTGAAGATCAGAGCCCGTGACTCTGCAGATAGATAACAACTCATCATCATAAAATCACTCACATTATATCATATGTGAAACCACCATATCCATTACATCAACGTCAAGATCCACGTGATCCAAGTATAATTACTTTTGAACATCTGCATCAATCAACATATGTAAGTATCAACCTATCATTATATAGATAAGAACTCATCATCATGTCTCCAACAAATAAACTTTGAGTACTCATCCATGTATCAGCACTATGTATCTTGAGCTCAAGCTCATTTGACAAAACTTCTTGATATCATCAACAACAACAATCCTTATCCACATGAGTGCCTGCATCATAACTGTACAATCATTATGCATACGACGACAACAACATATGAGTGGCTCATCATCAAGTGAGGAAGATGTGTATTCAAGATTTGTACTTCTTCTTATCCTTATGAAGATCACCATGTAAGGACCATATATGCACCATCTAAGCATCAATCCACAAATATGATCTGAACATCAACTATGTAACCCCAAGAATCATATGAGATTTTATCATGGACATCTCATAACCACATCATAGCAAGATATATCATTTAGAGATATGAGAATCATCACCAAGGACTATTAACCATAATGCCAACAATGCATTATTAAAGGCATAAGCTCCCCCTCAACTTAAGCCATCTATTTATTGTTAGATCTAATCATGCATATATCAGCAATAAGCATCAAGACATCATCATCAAGTTAGGATCAAACCGTTCTAAACATCTTACAAGTATCAAGACATTTCCACACATCCTCAGCAGACGGTAAACATTATTAAACAGAAAAGATAATGGACTGAAACATAACAAATCCTTTTCCTCAACCTGTCCCTACTGCATTTCTTCAGATAATCATATATGTGACTGTGCAATATCCAACTCGCGTATATACGCGACTTCCCTTTATGGAACTTGCGTATGAGATTCAGGACACTGAAGTTTTATACTTTCAGCTCCCTCTGAGTTTGTTATGTCTGTGTTGTGTTGTGTCTGAGTACATTGTGTTGTGTCACATCTTTCTGACTGTACTTCCTTCTTCTTCCATATCTTCAAGTGTGATGTTATTTTCTCCTTTTGGTGTGATGTTCGTGCTTTGTTCCTGCATTCCTTTGCTATATGTCCCAGTTTGTTACATGCATAACATCTTACATGTTTCAGATTCCTCCTGTAGCAATCAGCAGCTTTGTGACCAAACATATTGCAAGCAAAGCAATATCCATTAAAGTACCTTGAATGTGATGATCTTTTTGCATGATGGTCTTAAAACCTTCTACTTCTACATCTAGCTGCAACATGTCCAAGATTATGACATATATAACATTCAACATTATTCATGGGAGGAGTAAAAGATTTTCTTTGAAGGACTTCTTTCCTTGCTTGATGATGAGATTGACCTTCCATATCCTTCTTGAGAATTTCAAATTTTGCATTAGAGGCCCTTGTCTTACTAGATTCACCTTCAACAGTTTCATGAAAACCAAGACCAATCTTGATAGCAGGAGACCTTTGACTACTAAGAAGATCATCTAAGGCTTTAGTACTATCTTGAAATTGTAACAGTTTATCCTTTTCTTCTAATTTACCTTTCAAGATATTTACCTCCACTTGAAGTTGTTCTTCCTTTTCAAGATACGGCTTCTTCACGTTTTCTTCAACATTTCTTTCTTCTTCCAACTCATGCCTTAGTTTTAGAATCTCCTTTTCTTGTTCTTCGTTCAGATCCTTCTGCATTTGACGAATTCTGAAGGCACATTCCAGCTGAGATTTTAAGCTGATAACTTCGTTTACCCATTTTTTAATAGCTTGGAGTAGATCTTTATTCTACTTCTTTGATTCTTCAAGATCTTCCTTTAGTGAGCGGTTCGTCGCTTCAAGACTTTCATAGTCACTGGATCTATCTCTAAGTTTCTTGATGGTTGTGCTTCTTTCATTGACTTCATCTCTTAGAGATGTTGCTTCATCCTGCAACTTTTGATATTTTTCGTTGAATAACTTCCTTACCTTGTTTCCTTCCTCTAGTTGGGCCTTTAGTTTGGTAGCTTCTTCTTTGAAGTCACATTCCCTTTTGTTCAAAATATCTTGGTGATCTCTGATTTTATCTGAAAGCCTTTTAAATTCTGCCTCTATTTGATATCTTTTTTGTTCACCCATCAAAGCAAATTCAGTTGTTTCACTATCACTTTCATCTTTTCCAAATGGATAGATAGCTGGAACATCAGAGGATAGCAAATTCATACCTGATAGTTCATCTTCATTCTGAAATGATTCTGAATCTGAAGAGATTCTTACACCTAATCCCCAATCGATTCTCCGACTGCCGTAGTTCTTCTGAGATGTCTTCTTCTTCTTAGGTGCTTTCTTCTTAAGCTTATTTCCCATAGTTCCATGGATCTCCTTCAAGCAATCAAGCTTCTACCAAAGGACCTGCTCTGATACCAATTGTTGGAAATAATACTGAGAGGGGGGGTGAATTAGTATTATCTAATCAATAATACTTATTCATTTTCATACTCAGATTCATATACGCTACTTCAGTTAAGTATACCCACATATATACACGATTGTGTCTATTGCAACTAGCATATAACCATTAAACTCATGATTCAGTTATGTGATCTTCAATGGATGCATCAGAACATTATTAGCCATATTAACAGTCAATAGTAGCAGTAAAACAGATAGATCAACACACATAAGAAACACACATGAACACCATGATATAAGGTGGAAACCAAATGTGGGTGAAAACCACCTGCTGCAATTCGTTTCTATCTTCCTTTATTAAGAAAATTCTTTTACAATGTACTGGTGCAGTCCTTTACCAGCATGCAGGCTACAACCTGCAGAAGGCTACAACCTTCTCTCGTTCTCCAGACTCTCCTGGAAGGGAGCTCCAACCCCCTTTGCTCTTGTACTAGCTAAGATACTAGTATGTAGGCGCCGACCTACAATCTTCTCTCCTCTAGGTACCATGTTTCATACATTTTCAGACTGGACCCATAACTATCATTGAAGCTCAAAACAATCACTACTAGCATCATCAATTTCTGAATCACTGAAACACTGAAGCCATGTCAACAACACAGTCACCAGAACATAGAGTAGACACAGAACTCTGCAAAATCACTCAAACCCAACTACAACTTCAAACATCAAACTTTAAAATGTATACACTATTACAATGAATCAAACCCGCGTACATATGCGCTTTTTCCAAGGCCAAGCCGCGTACATATCTAAAAATATTTTCTTATAACTTTGCAGTTGTACCAGACATGAGTCATACTCATAACATTTATATTACATGCATCAGTATGCAGATCTAGAATAAGCATAATCCACCATTTAAAGATAGTTTATTTCAAACTATTTGATCCTGACCTCTCCTTAGATCTTGTTCTCCATCAACGGTGAGATCCATCCTTAGCAATGCATCATCAACCCATAACCCGCATACTGGATCTCATACCTCATCAGATATTCAAGACTCTCAGAATACACTTGCCTACTGATCTTCCTCTCCATTTATAGTCTTAGGCCTTGCTCAATACCACAGACCAAAACCATAATAAAAAAATACCATCGACCCAATACTTGGGATCAACACTTATGGGTGCAAACCACAGACGAAAACCATAGGTATAAATACCACGAACCCAAAAATAAGCTTTTTGAAATGTACGCGCTTTTCTGTGCATGAAATTGTGTGTATTCCCTACATGCTATACAGTGAACCTGTGTATACGCGACTTGGTATATAGTGGACCTGTGTGTATACCCTACTTGGTATATAGCGAACCTGTGTATACGCGACTTGGTATATAGTGAACCTGCGTGTATACCCTACTTGGTATATAGTGAACCTGCGTATATACTCTTCTTTCTTCATTCTTTGTAGTCTAATCATCAATTCTTTGCTACTGATCTGCTGGACTATGATCTACCATCTGTGTGAGTTTCCATCAAGGACAACACATGTCTCATAATGCCAACAATCTCCCCCTTTGGTCTTGATGGCAAAGCTAACTTGTCCTACTTAGAACTTGATCTTCTTATTCCTCTGAGCTCTCTTGCATCCCATGCATTTAGTCGCATCTGTAGATTCATCTAGTTATATGTAAGTGAGATGTTCTTCTATGAGAGGGATGCCATCAAGTACAACACATGCATCACAATGCCAGCATCCATTTCCTGAGGCTTCACATTCCACAATAAAGCTTTTTGTGAAGTCTAGCATATCTAATGCCGGTGCTTGGTACATTTTCTCTTTAATATGTTCAAAGGCCTTCGTTTCTTCTGGAGCCCAATAAAATGCATCTTTCTTCACTAATGTGTTTAGAGGTGCTGCTATTCTCCCATAATTCCTAACAAACTTGAGATAATACCTAGTCAACCTAAGAAATCCTCGCAGATGCTTTATGGATGTGGGAATTTTCCATTGCTTAAGAAAGAAGAAATGAATCCGACCATATGTTGTAATTCATTGGTCAGAATTACCACTCATCAAACTATCAAGATAGAAGGACATATCAAGAAGAAAAATTTTCAAGAAGTGAAAGAACACATCGAGCATCGATAAATGAATCCAATCATATCTTGTAAAGGATTGAAAGAAATTACCACTCTTCAAACTCTGAAGATAGAAGTACATATCAAGAAGAAAATGGTTCCAGTAGTGAAAGATCACATCTTGCATCAACAACAAGTTCTCCAACTTTTAAAGGATAATGCCACTTTGGAGAAAAATTGAATGAAATAATAAGTAGATCAACATCGTAGTGAATTTTTTTTGATGTAGGTGATTGGGTATTTTTACAACTACATATCAAGCAAGCTATTTATGAGAAGAAAATGTCGGCAATACTACATGCACCTAAAAAATGGCGACCTTACGGAATGGGAAGACACTTCAAGTTAAAAATGGATCATGATAGTCTTAAATACTTTTTAGAACAACTATTATCTTTAGAAGAATAGAAAAAATGTGTCACAAATATGTTGGGTTATGATTTTGACATCATCTATAGAAAATGGAAGCAAAATTTTGTTGCAGATGCACTCTCAAGAAAGGATGAGGATGTGGAAGCATTGTTTTGTGCTATTTCTGTTATCAAACTAGATTGGATAAACGAAGCAAGGGATGAATGGAAGAAGGATGAAGAAGTATGGCCACTTATTCAAATGTTGCAAAAGATCCCAATTCAAACAATATTGCCAGAAATTGAAGAGGAAGGAAAAATCATATTGGAACCTGGAGCAATCACAGAAACAAGAACCCGACAACTATGAAATTGATCAATTTTAGAGTATCTCATCAAGTGGAAGAACTTACCTAATGAATATTCCACATGGGAGGACAAGAATTTTATACAGAAGCATCAAGAACTACTCAAGCGTTGAGAACAACACTTTTCGAAGGAGAGGGGAATGTTAGGCCCCTATACTACTAGTGTAACCACTTATTTTTATTAGTACAACCCCCTTATTATACTGATGTACCCATCTAGTGCCCATATTATTAGTATTGTGCCCCATAGAAGTGCACTATTGTTATTATTGTGCCCTTAGATTATTATTGTTATGTCGGCTCTGATTATATTATGTCCCCTTAGACTCCTATATATAGAAAGGAGGTCTTTTAATTTGTATCATGCAAGAATTTTTCATTTGTGTAATGTAAAGGATGTTGCCCCCTTGAAGAGGTTGAATTATAAGGCATTGATCTATCTTTTCTATCTTTTCATGAGCTTGTTTCATAACAATATTCCTAAATTTCCCTAAGTTACTCTTCTAAAAATTGAAGCAACCATCCAGTTTACCTTTTGACTCCATTTCCCAATAGATGCTAATTAAATTGAATATATAATCAGTCTTCCAAAACTCATGTACAACCATAACTAGTCTAATATTTTCAAGAAGCAATGATAAATTTTACAGAGAAAGCCCTCTCTAGGATTGGAAGGGCTAGATTCCCATCCCGAAGTTGCTTTGATGTTATATTCTTGTGATTTGTCCGACAACCTCCAAATTATAATGTGTTAACATAATAACAACCATACATGGGATAGAATGTTTTATCTTCATCAGAAAAGTGCATCAAATCTCATCTCTGATTGTTGATGGTAAACAAAGATTAGACACCAGAAGGTTGTACCTTTCGCCTGGCGACTCCACTGTTCAAGATCGAGAGCTTCAAAGTTCAAAGCATTTCCATTACCAAAGAATCCATATCCTAAAGCATTAATGTTGGTGGAGGATGACAATGTTTGTGGCAAACCTTTCATTTAATGAAATTTTAAATGAATTCATGGATGGGTTATCAAAATTTCAGCTTGATGAAGATTTTTTAAGAGGTGTGTTTCTTTTTCAAATAAAGAAAATTTTCTCCTGAAGTTAAAATATGTGTTCTTGAGTTAGTTGCTGAGAAATATGAAAATGGCATTAAATTTTTTCACTCTTAAATTCAATCATATAATTTCCAAGATCCTAAAGAATTATTGGAAAATCTGCCCTCTCCAAAGCAAGAGGAAATTGTACAACATTTTGATTTCTAGATTGAGGATGGTTATGCTTTCAAGTAGAAAGTTGAAGAAGTAGTTTTAGGGTTTAATATTGAGGATACAACTGATCAATTAGTCACTAAAGGTGTAGAAGCAAATATCATACATTATGCTTTTGTTGACCCTATAGCAGATTACATGGAGATACTTTTCAGCGCATGTTTTCAAAGATGTTTTCTCTATAAGGACCAAATACATCAGCAGTTGCCATTATATATCACAGCTTTTATTATGTGGACACATGATAAAATTATACTTCTGAGTTTACTGACAATCAATCAAGCAGTCTATTTGTATCTCTAGCTGCTTCACTAGATTCATTGGCATTTTTGTATTATTTAAGTCATCCTGATTTTCAATGATATAGGATAGGTAGTAGGGTGAAAATAATCTCAGGGCTCTGAGCATTTTTTCTAGTTTCAAATTTAGCTTTCTTCTCAATGTTTAATGTTCAATGTTTAGTATGCAGAGTGGTTTTGATTTCAGTTTGAGAATTCATAGAATGAGTTGCAGATTTGGGAATAGCCTAATGGAGAAGGCATTGATTTATAAACTCAAAGATTTGTAGTTCTTGGCACCTCCAAGGAGACTGCCATCCCCAAGCTGGATCCAATGTTAGGGTCCTATAGTTATAGGAAATATGATGATTCAGGTATTATTTGTTGCTCCCATGATGAAGCTTTTCACTTGCTGACTCACCCCACTTTGTCTTCATGTTTCATCATCCTTTACTCAACTTCCTGCTTTATCACCCACTTTCGTTGTTAACTCGTCTTAATATTACCCCATAATAAGATGAATACCTACTTTCGAATCATCAAGAATACGCTTTTGTGACAAAAACGTTATATATTGTAGAGCCTCTCATTTTAAAGCCTTGGATTTTATTGAAATTTTCATAAAAATTAAGCCCGAAAGCTTAGCTCTTACTCCATCTCCATCCGACATGCATTCGAAATACCTAAGCCTAGCACACCTAACACCAAGAACTTATTTTGTCATCACACAATGTGACTATGGGCTTATATAAACCATCTTAGGAATGTGGGATAAATCCCATAAAATAATATATATATATATATATATATATATATATATATATATATATATATATATATATATATATATATATATAATCCCTCCTTTTACCCCTTACTTTAGAAAACCCTATTAATATAAAGTTTTGGACTTTATATTAATTTCACCCCGCAAGCCTATACTACCTCATCCCCCTGCAAAGTCAACCAATGGCCCACCTGACACTAAGAATTAAACCCCCTTCAATTTTATTTGCCTTGAGGTTCATAAAAATGAATGAACAGTTAAAATTCCATATCACACCCTCAACTCATTCAACATTAACATCCCAAAAGCACACGGGATTAGCTATTTTTAGAACCCGCCTTTCTTCTACATGGCAGCCCCACGTTATATAGGCTCCTCTAAAATAATATGACCTACCACTTTAAGGTGGTGTGATAAAGAATTAACTATTTTGGTTTTGAATCTTATAAATGTTACGGGAATATAAGTGGATTAATTTCAAGTGAAATATCAGAGGTAGGGTCAAACCATACTTGAGGTAAAATTATATAGCTACACGCAATATGAGACTAAGGTTGTGGAATGAGATTCAAAGGTAAAATGGTTTTACAAGGACACATGAAATAAACTTCTAGGATGCCATGAATTTATTAGAGAAAATAAAAGGGAAAATTTCACATGAAATTAATGTACAAGAGACCAAATATAACATTCATGTAAATTCATTTCACAATAGAAGATTAAGATGAAATCAATTTACAAGCATGGTGAAATCAATTTACATGTGTAAAATCATGTTACAGGTGAAAGTAAAAGAGTCAAGTGAGAATACTCTTCCAATCATACAAATCAACCCATGGTTTTGCAAAACCGTCTAGGTATTCTAGAAGGGTAAAATGAATTTACATCCAGATAAAATGAATTTATAGAGGAAGGAGTAATAGAAGCAAAAGTACACATGGTTTTGGTGTCACGAATTCATGTAAAGAGAAAACAAAACCACATATTGGAAACAACACATGGTTTTGTAGAAATTTAATTATAAGTTTCATTTAAAATATTTTAGAAATATTATTCAAATATATATATTGTTTATATTTTCCAAAATATTTTGTGAGACTAATGGATGATAAAGCAGTAGGGCAGTCACAAGATCAACCATCAATGAGGGAAGTCTCATATTATCAAGTCAGAGGATCACCAAGAAGTTGAGTGAATTACTAAGAAAAAGAGAAATACATCTGCATCTGCTAGTTAATCTTCCTGCACAACCTCAAATTTGGGTCCATATCCCCCCTATTCCCACTTCCACGACACGACACCAACATTTACACAACACATTCCACCTGAACTATTAATCTATAGTAGTTAGAGCTTTTTAGTGCATCTATAATCTAAAAATGTCTTATCTGTTAGAGAAAACATTTATTGTCAACAATTTGTGAATTTTGTATAAATACTTCTGCTTTTGAAGTATTAGAGGTGGATTGTTTGAGATAAGAAATATTAGTGATCTCTTGGATCATTGTAAGTTCTTTTAAAGAACTGGAGCATCAATGCTAAGCAGACCATTCATAGGATTCTTGTGGCTTAAATCTTGGTGATGTATTCCTAAAGTTAAAGTGTTTCACTGTCATTTCTTCGTTGTAATC
Organism: Pinus tabuliformis; assembly: GCA_031772625.1. Taxonomy (NCBI): domain Eukaryota; kingdom Viridiplantae; phylum Streptophyta; class Pinopsida; order Pinales; family Pinaceae; genus Pinus; species Pinus tabuliformis. The sequence continues at coordinate 1,206,200,372 of CM062805.1, read as the reverse complement.
ATCTAAAATCCAAATTACAAAATAGAAAGGTGATGAATAGGATTTACTTTTGAGTACATTATTCTGGTTGCTTTTGCAATCTATATGTTTTCTAATGAAGGACAAACTACAGAATTCTTGAGCGCTCTTTAGTTCTTCCTAATTGACTGAATGACACACTAAAGAATTCTTAATTTCTCTTTAGTTCTACTAAATGTTTTCATTGTTCTGCCATCATCCATTATTATTCTGAAATATCCAGTAAATATTCCTAACTTGCACTGAGTTTACTCTGGGAAAAATTGATGCAACCATCCAATTTACCTTTTGACTACATTGCCCTATAGATGGTAATTAAATTGAATATGATCACTCTTCAAAAATCATAAGTAGTTATGATTTTCAAGCAACAAAGATAAATTTTATAGAGAGAGCCCTCTATGGGATTGGAAGGCATAGATTCCCATCCTGAAGATGGTTTGATGTCACTTTCTTGTGATTTATCCTACAACATTCAAATTAATGTTGCTAACATAGTGGTGACAATACTGGCGACAAAATGTTTTATCTTCCTCACAAAAGTGCATCAAATTTCAGAATTGATTGTTGATGGTGAGCAACAATTAGACACCAGAAGGTTTTACTTTTCACCTGGTGACTCCATTGTTCAAGATCTAGAGCTTCAAATTTCAGAGAGATTCCATAACCAAAGAATCGATATTCCAAATCATTAATGGTGATATAGGATGACAGGGTTTCTGGCAAACCATTCATTTCATGAAATTTTAAATGAATGCAGGGATGTGTTATTAGAATGTGAGCTTGATGAATATTTTTTAAGAGTTTTGTTTGTTTTTAAATTCAAGAAATTTTTCTCCTGAAGTTAAAATATGTGTTCTAGAGTTAGTTGCTGAGAAATATGAAAATGACATTAAACATTTTCATTCTCAAATTCAAGCATATTGATTCTGAGATTCTGAAGAATTCTTGCAAAATCTTCCTTCTCCAAAGCAAGAGGAAATTGTACTACCTTTTGATTTCAGATTGATGATGATTATACTTTCAAGTAGAAGAATGAAGAAGTGGTTTCAGGGTTTAATATTGAGGAAACAGTTGATCAATTAATCATTGAAGGCCTAGAAGCAAATATCATACATTATGCTTTTGTTGATCCTATAGTAGATTACATGGAGGTTATTTTTAGCTCATGTTTTCAAACATGTTTTCTATATAAGGACCAAACACATCAGCAGTTGTCATTATATATCACAACTTTAATTATGTGGAAACATGATCAAATTATACTTATGAGTTTGCTGAGAAGTAGTCAAGCAGTCCATTTGTTTCTGCAGTTGTTTGACTCACTTCATTGGCATTTCTGTATTATTTAAGTCAGCCCGATTTTCAACAACATAGGGTAGGTAGCACGGTGCAAATAAGCTCAGGACTCTGAGCCTTTTTTCTAGTTTCAAATTTAGTTTTCTTCTCAACTTTTAATTCAGTGTGTATCTCAATGTTCAGTATGTAGAATGGTTTTGATTTCAGCTTGAGAATTTGCAGAGAAAGTTGCATATTTGGGAACAACTGAATGGAGAAGGCACTAATCTATAAACTAGGAGATCTCTAGTTCTGGGCACCTCCAAGGAGACTTCAATCCCCAAGCTGGAGCTAATGTTAGGGTCCTATAATAATAGGAAATCTGATTATTCAAATATTATTTGTTGCTCTCATGATGAAGCTTTCAACTTGCTCACTCACCCCACTTCCTCTTCATGATTCATCATCCTTTACTAAGCTTCCTACTTTATCACCCAATTTCCTTGTTAATTCATCTAAATATGTCTATAACAGTTGCTACCTAAAGCATGAGGTCGTAAATCCTTTGATGTCGAGTGAAATGCTTAATCACGAGGATCCAAGGTTTTTCGAACTGGAAGGTGACCTGTAATAAGATACAATACAATACATTATCTTCATAATATTTTCATGATCTAGATGAGGCGAGCATTCCCATGCTCAGATTTATAAATTCATTTTCATGTACATAGGACAGACAACCGTCTGTGTGGCTGACTGATGATTCTGGTAGAGCCATCATCCTTTGGCTTGGATGATTATCTGTGCAGCTATGATGTACATTTCATGTCTTTATTTTCCTGAATATATCACAACCTGGATGAATGAAACTAGATCCGAGGTCTTCAAACTCATTCAATCTTTGCCTGAAGTGCAAGTCGATCCATGCAAAAATATGTTCTGGTGTCAAACATGGAAAGACATCACCTGATTACTAGCCAATGATGCAAGTTGTTAACAGGCGCAAGAGGAATAAAAAATAATGATAATGACACTCAAGGTATTGCAGTACAATTCAAATGGTGTGAATACATGAGTCGATGTTGAACACCATGCAAAATCTTTTGGTCGAAGGTCATTGATGTAAACCTGTCACCGAAAGTGAGAAACTTGCCATTGAGGCATGCAAGATTCAAAGTACTGAAAGGGTTGTTATTAAGTTGACTTCTTGGATAATGAGATATTGTTGACAAGAAGTGACTCATCGTAGGAGGGCCTTAATGAATCCCACATCTACGACAGGAAATGGAGCAAATGACTTTGTGGAGGTGAAAACGATCTGATGATACAAGGTTCAGGGTGGTGGTCATGAAAAAATGAAGCATGAAGGTATTGTAGCAGATGAGACATAAGCTGGGTTGGTGAATTCTCTGAGCGACTTCTCTTGAACATATCGGTGACACTGAAATGGATTGGTAGCGTTAACCCCAAAAATGGATGGTATGGAGGACCAATGGTGATATGACCAGTGAATGGAATAACCCAACCCGACTCATTCATGGTGATGGAGTGGAAGTGTCATGTTCAAGAGCGACCTACTACCAATAAAGTTTCTTCAAGGTTTCTTCCCAATTTTTCCCCAGTCATTGCTGACTAGTACCTCTTTATTTTTGTCAAGCTTGAGGAGGAAAACGTATGCTTGTTCTATAATTTTCCCTTTGGCCAAACCTGTCGATGTGTTTTAATGAGCCTAGCGACAGTGAAACTCGCTCTTGTCAGCATGGACAAGTTTTCCGCTATTGCTTTAACGAGTTTAAAGACAAAGATAACTTGATCCTTTTCAATTTTAGAGTGTCTGAAAATAGATTGAAAGGAAACTCCAGTAATCCTTTTTCGTAATATAATCCCTTAAGTCCAAAAAAGTATAAAATAATATGAAAGGGATGACTTTTCGATAGTTTTAACGAGCCGAAGAAGACAAGTGCTCGATCTTTTTGTGTGATGATCCCTCAGGTCCAAAAAGATTAAAATATAGAGGAGCGATGGCACTTCCAATCACTTTAACGAGCTGGAGAGGCCAATTGCTTGGCAATCTTCTCATATTTTACGAGTTAGATGAAAAGTGCTTAAAGGAGACGTGACTTTGAGGAACGAGTCATATTTTTGGGTAGTAGCTGGTTCCAGGTGAGGCTTGGAACTTTTCAATCATGGTAGTGTAAAGAAGATGGCTAATAGAATCACTCACCATAGCTGTTCCTCAAAAGGGGTAAACAATCAAATGGAGGTGATGGTAAGAACACGACCGAGGCTCAAAAGCTGATAATTATGCGATCACAATGGTTATTGACCCAAGGTGGGTTCAATTTTTAATGAGCTTAAACTCTGGTGGAACATATGCTCATTACTAGGTTTATTTTCTAACGAGCTTGAACTTCGCATAAAACTGCTCATGCCAGTTGTATAACAAGGATGTCTCATTGATAGGTTCATTTTTTAGGGTGCTTGCCCCATTCGAAACTTTACTCTGGAGCCTTTTGTATCCAAGCTAGGAATGACCAACTACTCTCTTAGGGGTTAAATGTTGGCATTATGAGATAAGTGTTGTCCTTGATGGCAAACCTCACTGATGACAAATCATAGTACAGAAGGTCAGCAGCAAGGAATTGATGATCAGACTATAAGAAGAAGAGAAAGTTCATACACGCAGGTTCGTTAAACCCCAGTCGCGTGTACACGCAGGTTGGCTTCAGAAAAAGCGCGTGTATGTGGAAAAGTACCTTTGGTCCACGGCAGTTATTCCTTGGAAGTTGTGCCTATGGTTTTGGACCTTGGTGTCTCGACGGACGTGTTGATCCCTAGTTTTGAAGTTGATGGTATTGGATTTCTATGGTTTTGGCTCTTGGTATTGAACAAGGCCTAAGGCTATATAAGGAGAAGGAAATCATTAGGCAAGTGTATCTGAAATGTCTTGAATATCTGAAGAAGTATGAGATCCAGTATGCAGGTTATGGGTTGATGATGCATTGCTTGATCTGAGCTAAGGAGAGATCTTATCGGTTGATGGAGAACAAGATCTAAAGAGAGATCAGGATCAAATGGTTTGAAATGAACTATCTTTATGATGCTTATTCTAGATCTACATACCGACGCATGTATTGTTCTATAAGTATTATGAGTATGATTGATGTCTGGTACAGCTGCAAGTTATGAGAAATTATTTTTAGATCTGTACGCGGGTTGTCTTTGGCAAAAGCGCGTATACACGCGGGTTTGATTCATCGAAGTAGCGTATACATTGTAAAGCTTGATATTTGAAGTTGCAGATGGATCTGATGGTTATTACAGAGTTCTGTGTCTGCTCTGTGTTCTGGTGACACTGTTGTTAACAGGGTTTCAGTGATTCAGAGTTTGATGATTGTTTTGAGCTTCAATGATAGTTAAGGGTCCAGTATGAAAATTGGATGAAAAGTGGCCTTACAGATTATGTGTTATGCTTCAGTGTATCCAGTCTGAAAATTGATGAAACGTGGTACCTGGAGGAGAGAAGATTGTAGGCAAGCACCTACGTACTAGTATCTAAGCTAGTACAAAAGCTAAAGGAGATCTTTGGAGCAATGTAGCAGGTAGCAGCCTGCGTACTAGTAAATGGATCAGCTAGTACAAGAGCAAAGGGGGTTGTAGCTCCCGTACTGGTATAAGACTGCACCAGTACAAATATTGTAAAAGGATTTTCTTATTAAGAAGAAGATTGAGATGACTTGCAGCAGGTGGTTTTCACCCACATTGGGTTTCCACCTTATATCTTTGTGTTCATATGTGTGGCTCTTGTGTGATGTTCTGTTCTGTTATTCTGCACCTGTTTATTGTTAATATGCTTAATAATGATCTGATGCATTTACTGAAGATTAAGCTAACTGAATTATAAGATCTCTGGATATACGCGAGTTTCATTAGACACAGTAGCGTGTACATGCGGGTTCACTTAATTGAAGTAGCGTATATGTTTCTGAGTATGAAATTGAAAAGTTTGATTGATCTGATAATACTGATTCACCCCCCCTCTCAGTATTATTTCCAACAATTGGTATCGGAGCAGGTCCTTTGATAGAAGCTTGATCGCTTGAAGGAGATCCGTGGATCAATGGGAAAGAAGCTTAAGAAGAAAGCTCATAAGAAGAAGAAGACATCTCAGAAGGATTATGACAGTGGGAGAGTCGATTGGGGATTAGGTATAAGAAGCTCTTCAGATTCAGAATCAGATTCAGAATCATTATCAGGTATGAATGTGTTATCCTCTGATGTTCCTGCTATATTTCCTTGTGAAAGTGATGGAAGTGATAGTGAAACTACTGAACATGCTTTTATGGGTGAGCAAGAAAAGTGTCAAATAGAGGCAATGTTTAGAAGGCTTGCAGACAAAGTTAAAGATCAACAAGATCTATTGAACAAAAGGGAATGTGCTTTCAAAGAAGAAGTTACCAAACTAAAGGCCCAACTAGAAGAAGGAAACAAGGTAAGAAAGCTTCTCAAGGACAAGGAAGACCAATGTCAAAAATTGCAGCATGAAGTGACACCATTAAGAAAAGAAGTCAACGAAAGAAGCACAACCATCAAGAAACTCAAAGATAGATCCAGCTACTATGAAAATCTTGAAGCTACAATCCTCTCACTAAAAGGAGATCTTGAAGAATCAAAGAAGCAGAATACAGATCTACTCCAAGCTATTGCAAAACAAGAAAACGAAGCCACTAGCTTAAAATCTCAACTAGAATGTGCCTTCCGAGTTTGTCAAATGCAGCAGGATCTGAATGAAGAACAAGAAAAGGAGATTCTCAGACTAAGGCATCAGTTGGAAGAAGGAAGGAAATATGGAGAAGACATGAAGAAACAATGTCTAGAAAAGGAGGAACAACTTCAAGTTGAGGTAAATATCTTGAAAGGTAAAATAGAAGAAAAGGATAAGCTTTTACGATTTCAAGATAGTTCTAAAGTCTTGGATGATATTTTTAGTAGTCAAAGGTCTCCTGCTATCAAAACTGGTCTTGGTTTCCATGAATCTGTTGAAGGTGAATCTAGTTCACAAGGTGAGGCAAGGAACTCTAAAGAGAAAACTAAAATGATCAACAAGGAGATGAAAGGTCAACCCCATCAACAATCAAAGAAAAAGACTCCTCAAAGAAAATCTTTTACTCCTCCTATGAATAATATTGAATGTTATGTATGTCATAATCTTGGACATGTTGCAGCTAGATGTAGAAAAAGAAGAGTTCAAGACTATTATGCGGACAGGTCATCTCAATCAAGGTACTTTAATGGATATTGCTTTGCTTGCAATATGTATGGTCACAAAGCTGCTGATTGCTACAGGAGGAATATGAAACATGTAAGATGTTATGCATGTAACAAGCTTGGACATATAGCAAAGGAATGCAGGAACAAAGGATGGACATCACATCAAAAGGAGAAAACCTCATCACACTTGAAGATATGGAGGAAGAAGGAAGTATAGTCAGCACAATGTACTGAGACACAGCACAGCATAGACATATCAGACTCAGGGGGAGCTGAAAGTGTAAACCTTCAGTGTCCTGAATCTCATACGCAAGTTCCTTAAAGGTAAGTCACGTATATACGCGAGTTAGACACTGCCAAGTCGCGTATATGTCAGTCTGAGGAAAAGCAGTGGGAACAGATCAGAAAAAGGATCTGATATGATTCAGTCTGTTATGTGCTCTATTGGTTACAGTCTGCTAAGGATGTGTGGAAATGTTTTGTTACTTGTATGATGTCTAGAAGTGTTTTTGATCCTAACTTGAGGATGATGATGTTTTGATGCTTATTGCTGATATATGCATGATCAGATCTAACAGATGGCACTGGTTGAGGGGGAGCATATGCCTTTAGTAATTCATTGTTGGCATTATGGTTAATAATCCTTGGTGATGATTCTTATATGGCTAAATGATATATCTTGCTATGATGTGGTTGTGAGTTGTCTATGATAAAATCTCATATGATTCTTGGGGTTACATAGTTGATGTTCAGATCAGATTTATGGATGATTCTTTGATGATGCATATATGGTGCTTACATGGTGATCTTCATAAGGACAAGGAGAAGTACAAAGCTTGAATATATGTCTTCCTCACTTGATGATGGGTCACTCATATACTGCTGTCGTCATATGCATAAAAATCATACAGTTATGATGCAGGCACTCTTGTGGATAAGGATTGTTGCTGTTGATGATATCAAGAAGTTTTGTCAAATGAGCTTGAGCTCAAGATACATAATGCTGATACATGGATGACTACTCAAAGCTGCTTTATTGGAGACATGGTGATGAGTTCTTATCTATATGATGATAGGTTTTGATGCAGATGTTCCCAAGTAATGATACTTGGATCATGTAGAGCTTGATGAAATGGCTATGGTGGTTTCACACATGATACAATGTGAATGACTCTGAATTCTGTTCAAAGGGATGAATTGATGCAGACATACCTTGTTATAGGTTGATGACCTATTCTCTACAGGACATTTACAGGTTGCTGATATGGAAATTTGTGTACGCGTGTTGTTTAAAGTATATCCGCGTGCATACGCCGTTTTACAAGGGTATAGTCGCGTATATGGTGTACGCGTGTTGCGTAAGGGATATCTGTGTATATACGCCTGTTTATGTGTATACAGACGCGTATATGGAGATTTGAAGGAAATCAGCAGGGACAGATGTTGGTTGCAGAAAGTCTGATATAGGTCTGACAGAGATCATCTGGCACAGGTTCAGGGGGAGCAGATAATCTTCCAATGATGCATTGTTGGCATTATCTTAAAGCTTTTGGTTCTAGTTCACATTTGGTGTTGATTTCAGGAGGAACAAAGGCGAAAGGAGAACAGAAGGATCTCTTGGTTGCTGATCTGAATGGTGATTATCAGATGCTGCTAGTGACTTTCATAAGTCTTGGTCTAGTTATTTCATCTCTATGTCATATATCTCTTTTGTGGTATCTCTTTCATGGTGTCAAGGTCATGTAACGGCCTATTTTGGTTTCCCCACTATGCCTGGGATGATTGATGCAATATGATTGGTTGTCATATGTAAACTTTTGATGTATCCCCACTTGGTTGGGTGGATGAGTCAATTTTTGTATATCCTCACTTAGTTGAGAGATGGATGTATGTATGAGTCTTTGGTGATAGGAAGGTCTTTTATGATGTATAGAGTCATGTTCTTCTTGAAGAACATCTTTTGCAGATCTTGCCTACAGTCAGGAAGAGCATGAACAGCACACTTCAGCAGTACAGAGACTTGGCATGTACTCAGGGGGAGCATTGACAGATTGGTACACCTTGGCATATACAAAGGGGGAGACTATTCAGAGATTTCAGCAGGTACTCAGGGGGAGTATGGACAGTGGAATGATTCAGCAAAGGAAGAGAATATCTTGGTCCACCCTTTGCCCTTGATGTCAAAGGGGGAGAGTGATTTGGTGTTGTTGCCATCAAGTCCAAAGGGGGAGATTGTTGGCATTATGATGCATGTGTTGTACTTGATGGCAACCCTCTCATAGAAGAATATCTCACTTATGTATAACTGGGTGAATCTTCAGAAGAGATATCAGATGTGACTGATGGAGGACAGCTCAAAGGAATCAGATGATAGTTCTAAGTGTGACAAGTTAGCTTTGCCATCAAGTCCAAAGGGGGAGATTGTTGGCATTATGAGATAAGTGTTGTCCTTGATGGCAAACCTCACTGATGACAAATCATAGTACAGAAGGTCAGCAGCAAGGAATTGATGATCAGACTATAAGAAGAAGAGAAAGTTCATACACGCAGGTTCGTTAAGCCCAAGTCGCGTGTACACACAGGTTGGCTTCAGAAAAAGCGTGTGTATGTGGAAAAGTACCTTTGGTCCACGGCAGTTATTCCTTGGAAGTTGTGCCTATGGTTTTGGACCTTGGTGTCTCGACGGACGTGTTGATACCTAGTTTTGAAGTTGATGGTATTGGATTTCTATGGTTTTGGCTCTTGGTGTTGAACAAGGCCTAAGGCTATATAAGGAGAAGGAAATCATTAGGCAAGTGTATCTGAAATGTCTTGAATATCTGAAGAAGTATGAGATCCAGTATGCAGGTTATGGGTTGATGATGCATTGCTTGATCTGAGCTAAGGAGAGATCTTATCGGTTGATGGAGAACAAGATCTAAGGAGAGATCGGGATCAAATGGTTTGAAATGAACTATCTTTATGATGCTTATTCTAGATCTACATACTGACGCATGTATTGTTCTATAAGTATTATGAGTATGATTGATGTCTGGTACAGCTGCAAGTTATGAGAAATTATTTTTAGATCTGTACGCGGGTTGTCTTTGGCAAAAGCGCGTATACACGCGGGTTTGATTCATCGAAGTAGCGTATACATTGTAAAGCTTGATATTTGAAGTTGCAGATGGATCTGATGGTTATTACAGAGTTCTGTGTCTGCTCTGTGTTCTGGTGACACTGTTGTTAACAGGGTTTCAGTGATTCAGAGTTTGATGATTGTTTTGAGCTTCAATGATAGTTAAGGGTCCAATATGAAAATTGGATGAAAAGTGGCCTTACAGATTATGTGTTATGCTTCAGTGTATCCAGTCTGAAAATTGATGAAACGTGGTACCTGGAGGAGAGAAGATTGTAGGCAAGCACCTACGTACTAGTATCTAAGCTAGTACAAAAGCTAAAGGAGATCTTTGGAGCAGTGTAGCAGGTAGCAGCCTGCGTACTAGTAAATGGATCAGCTAGTACAAGAGCAAAGGGGGTTGTAGCTCCCGTACTGGTATAAGACTGCACCAGTACAAATATTGTAAAAGGATTTTCTTATTAAGAAGAAGATTGAGATGACTTGCAGCAGGTGGTTTTCACCCACATTGGGTTTCCACCTTATATCTTTGTGTTCATATGTGTGGCTCTTGTGTGATGTTCTGTTCTGTTATTCTGCACCTGTTTATTGTTAATATGCTTAATAATGATCTGATGCATTTACTGAAGATTAAGCTAACTGAATTATAAGATCTCTGGATATACGCGAGTTTCATTAGACACAGTAGCGTGTACACGCGAGTTCACTTAATTGAAGTAGCGTATATGTTTCTGAGTATGAAATTGAAAAGTTTGATTGATCTGATAATACTGATTCACCCCCCCTCTCAGTATTATTTCCAACATTAAAGAACTACTGAGGTTAGATAGGAAAACTCTTCCTTTACCTTGTCGATGCCATTTGGCCCTCGCAAAGGTGAATGGTTGATCATACCATCATGTGACTTAAGCAGTTGAAGTTAGCAAAAAACTACGGGGTTAGAGTTACTCTAGTCGCTTTTCACTTGCATGCAAAAGGTTTGCATGCCCCCAAGTATAAATAGGAAGTAGAGTTTCCAGGTTACCATATGAAAGTACTCGCATTTGCAAGATTGCTCCATCTGCGTCACAGACAAAACACTTCCTTAGCTCTGTCCCATTTTCCTAAATGGACAGGTGTGTCAGACTAGTCATATATCCTCCGTGGAAACCTACCCTATAGCCAAGGTTTTCCTACCGAAGCAGACCAGGGTGCATGCCCCCTGGGTTTCAGTCACAATCACTGAATCACTCACGCTTGAGACATTCCTTGTGCAAAAATACCAATTAGGGATGGCACTTGACTAGTAGCTATGTGTGAACCGAGGAACGAAAGTTGGTCTATGAGCTGGACCACTCTGCCTTCATGCGAAAAACATGTCACTCGAAAGAGTGAGGAAACAATAGCTCCCATGCTATAAATGTAGTCACGCCCCAAGGAGTAGATTGTAATCTAAAGGTCCTTGCACTACCATCACGTTTAGATGAATGGGTTTCCTTCTCAAAGTTAGAGGCAAATTTGGAAGGATCCGTAACGGTCGACTAGTTCCTTTGATGAACCCTGTCAGATTTCGAATCTTAAGCAAAAGCGATGGCGAACCAAGCGCTTTCCAAGAAGTTGAGGAATGGATACTCACAGAAGCCCCTTCATCTATGATAGTACCAACCATGATCATTTTGTAAACTTGTACTATGATTCAGAATGGTACGTTAGATGGTAGGCGGGGTCTGCCTAGTAGATCCCAATTGAAGGAAATGACTAGGTTGCTTGGAGGATGGACCGAATAAACAACCGGGTAAATCTCTAATGAACTTCCTTCTTGCAGTAAAGGAATAGGTAGATTTCCCCCATGTTCATAAGAGTCTATGTTTACAAAAAGAATTTGAACTGTTTCATTCTCATTCTCCTTGGTGATGGTATCATCTAAAGATGGACCCTCTGAAGACAAGATTGGGTTGACTACCATCTTGACATGTTGACTTTGGTCTAGACTCAGAGGGTTTATCTTTAATGATAGGTGCTTCAACTGACAACAAAGGTGTGTCAGTCAGATTTTCAACTAGCGATGGACTCAGCAAGAGTTTCTTGTATCCAGGAGGAAGTGCTACGATGATGCAGGACGGTTATCCAAGACTCTTTTAGATTCGTCTAAGAAGGGACAACGGTGTAGGGCATGATCACCTTCACACAGTCTACAAGGAAATTTAGATTTTCCTTTCTATCTATTGAATTCGTTTTCACTAGTTGATGGTGTACTCTCAACATGATCTTCAGAGGTTGATGACATCGGATTGTGCAAGCGAGAAGACCAGTCTCTTAAGATCCGTGGGATGCAAGGACAATCTCGATGATAGTGGTCTCCTTTGCAATAACACATGGAGATTTAGGTTTGGAAGATGCAGTGTGTGGATTTTCGCCAGACAATGCATGGTTGCCCCCTTTCGCCATTGGCTTCTTCTTCTTCTTCTCCTTCCCTTTCTTCTTCTTCTCAGTTACTTGGTTTCTAGTTTCACTAGCTTCACCAAGCGAATAGGAAGAAGGAGAGGGAGAAACAAATGAAGTAGAAGGTTGAGGGGTAACTCTAGTATCATCTAGTTGCTTATTTGATTGCTCAGGAATCACGGTGTTTTGAATGATAGAGGTTGAGAAAAGCCATATCGTCAGGCCAATTATCAGTCTTGGAAGGGACAATGTGGCCATATGAGGTTCACCAACATCTCCCCAAGAGGAGAAGGGACTAGGATTTCCCCCAAGGGGAAATCCTTGATTTATGGACTCCATTTTCTCAACCTAAGACCAATGAGGGAAAAATGACGTTATTCCGATTAAAATAAATTTTACGACGCTTTGACACAACTTTCTTTTTCAAATTTTAAGAGTCGAGAAAAAGTTAAAGATGACTCTAGTCGCCTTCAATTTTTAATGAGCCTGAAGTGACAACTGCTCAAATCAACCTTTTCTTTTAAGAAGTCTGAAAAGGAACAAAAATGACTACTATGGAAATCTGGATAGAGGGTTTACCAAACCAATTGCAAAACTATACGATACTTTTTACTGTACGACAGTCATTCTTACCGAATGTTGTGTTCAGTGCATTGTGATCGATAGGGCAGCAAACACGGCTTCCTAAGGATAAAGGATGTAGCCTATTGTGGTCTCCCAATATATACTCGATGGTACGTGGGAGAACAAGTCCATACTGGCACTTGTCATCTCAAAGAGGAGGAATCACCCAACCTACGATGAAATTGATAGTTACCAGGCTTTACGATGCCATAATACGTCTCTAGCCTAGACTTCTAAATGTTGTGCATTAGGTTCTGTTGAGGGCCTTGAGATCGGGTCAACAACAAGGGGGATACCCACCTGGTTGGGAACCTGGTTGGCGGCTCCGTGCCCGTTTGGTGTAGTGGGTCCGACTGGGGATAACGGGACTAGCTTCCCGTTCTAAGGGGGGTGTGTGTGTGTAGAGTTTGGTGATGTGTCTGTGTGTAGAATTTGATAATGAAAATATATAATTATTTCTAAGCTAATCTAGTTCTAGACTCTGAGACTAAACTTTATACTACTTTAATCTATCAAGAACAACACATCTAATCTACGCTAACCCGGGATAGAACTTTTTCCATTATGCGATCTAGAAATATTTCACACAATAACTGGTAATGAAGATTATTCAGCTATCATGAGAATATAAATCAATTTAGATGAACCATCCTGCATAAGAAGTTAAACAAAACGGTTGTGAACAGCATATCGCATAATTAGTTATTCATGTATTAAGCATAAATCAATGACTCCACCGTACAGAAGTGCCAAATGGTAGTCCACTCATTCATACGTTAACATATAAACAACATCAGCTGTATATTACTCTAAGAATGCAAGCAGAAACTCGTCAAGAGATAAAAGTACCATTTATGACTGACTTTATACTCACAGACCTGAAGCAATAATGATCTATTTCTACTTACTTCTAATGCCTACTAAGAGTACAGAAGTGCAACATCAGTAGCAGGTATTAAAATGCAAACATAAATAAATCTTGATCCGTCCATTCATCAAAAACCCCCTCCGAGGGTGCAAAAGTGCATGTTCTGAGGACAAGTTTTTTGACAAATTTTGGACCCTTCTCCAATCCAACGAGAAGGGTTAAATACTACTAACCGGCTAATTTTAATTACACAAATTTAGGGAATGGCTTCAAATGACCGCCCTTTTACTAAAAAAAATTTATTTGTAAAAACTGAATCTAATTTCTAACCATTCCTGTATCTACTCCTTAGTGTTGTAAGCGATGCGCTGTTCGCCGTGAAAGAGTCGACTGCTTGTCCTTTCCCTTTGTTCAAGCTTGAAAATTAGAAATAACAAGAACTGGCACCTCTTTCTGACAAACTAGAAGATATTTTTGAAAGTGTTCTTCTGGAGGAGTGTCTTCACGGCGTGTATACTTAGTACAACTCAGATTTCTTTCAAACTGATTGTGCTGTTGCTATTTCTGTTTCCGGTCGTGCGGATGACTCAATGAGCTGGGGATTTTGTTGCCTGAACGATTTTCTCAATTGAAACTTGTTTCCATTCTTTGTTCCAGGATTTTTTGAGACGTCTTTCCCCTTAAGCGTTTGTCCTTTTGCTTTACCCAATTTAGGACTCAGGATCTTTCAAAAACGCTTTTCTTTTATGCACCTTTCACTCTGAGTTGTAGATAGCCTATTTCCATCAACATTTGTTGAGTAATACTCTAGGATTCGTGGTCCTGCTATATGCGGTATCCATCTGCGAAGTCATCTCCTCTATGTTCTTCTAGTTCTGGCGCTTTTCCTTGGATTTTTCCTGCATATAGATTTATATCAGTAGCTAACTTATAGTTCACGTAAATGAAAAGAGACAGAAGAAAAGATTGACATGAAAGAAATTAAGTTCTAATGAATGCATAATCATGTCACCCATTATGACTTGACTCTTCGAAAAACGCAACATAATCATCTTTGGATACACAGGCGTACAATCATTAATTTCCCGTAAGGTGCGCGCCCAATTTTAGGCTCACAGATCATGCCGAGGAATGCCTGCGACAAATGGCTTATGCGATTTGCATCGCAGCATCGAAGATTGCGATGTAAATAAGTGGTATCGTAACAATTGATGATCTCATTTGTCGCACACCATAGATCGCAGGTCGCAGCTTTGCATGGTCACAGATCGCATATCGCAAGGTCGCAAGGTTTTTCGCTTTGTCACTTTGTGCTGCTTATGCGACATTGCGATGTGCGACGTCGCATATCGGCCGTCGGCTGTTCTTTAGGTTTTCCCCTTTTGAGCGCCCTTAATGAACGCGATGCGATGATTTCTCGCGTTGCTCTTCCTTGGTGTGTTTATGTGCTTTGGGAAAGCGCTCCTTTTTCCTTTGCGATGCGATATGGCTTTTAGGGAGTTGATACAAAAGATTTTTCAAACAAAAATATTTTTTGGATTTTTTTGGTTAAGGGTCCCCCTTTGCTTGATGTTATTACTAATATCAAACAAAGAGGGGGGTTGTTGGTGACCACAACAATGGCGATTCACTGTGAAGAACCAGTTATCTCTGCATTTCTATTGACCGTTCACTTCCGAAACAACAAAAATTTTTATATGTCTAAATTTTGTTATGGACAGGTAGAGTAGATTTCCCCTCACCTTGTCGACGATATTTTGTCTCAACCTTTTTTATATCTCAATTTCTTGCTTCCTCAGGTTTCTTCTTCCATTTGTATCAGACATTACTTGGTCTTGATAAAAGATAAAATAAGGTCTTCTCTGCGTACTGGCTTAAAAGTATGCTCATTTGTCGTAGGTAGAGCCTCTGCTGCCCGCAAGCGTCCATAGCTTCGACAGGGTTACCATGTTATCCAGCAATGATCCTTTTTCCTGCTTGAGGTTACTCGCAACATTTCAGAGAAAAATCTTGTTTAACACACTTTTCCTTTTTTAATTCTCTAAAGAACAATGTCTTGGTTTGGTGGCCAAATTATGACACAGTAATTCACCTGATTTACACTTTCTCTGAACAAGCCGGCTCGTGATGAGACCTCTTGTCTTTTGATTGCAACAATCTTAAGTCGTTGCTATGTTTTGATAGACAGTATTGGCAAAGTCAGCAAGTTATAATATCTGTGATCATGATAAGCCGGCTCGTGATGAGACCTCTTATTCTTTGAGATATAGTGTTTTGTTTGGATTGTTTCTCTCGACGCTGTAGTTTCCTTCTAGCAGGGAGGAAGTCATTGTTTTTCCTTAAGAAAGCTCTGGACGACAATAATAGAGTTTTTGAAAACAACAGCTTTGCAGAGAATGCTTATTTTATTATTGATGATACCCTTCATGGTGCTGATACAAAACAATTCTTTTACCAGAGGTTGCTTTTGTCAAAGTTTTTTAGAGGTTGAAACGAGTATCGTAATCAAAGTGAAGTTAAATTTATTTGTCAATAATAAAATTCAGATTTTCAAAAATTTTGCTATTTGTACAAGCGAAATCAAAATCTGATAGAGAATTGGCGTGCTCTTTCATGAATCCTTTTTAAATGATCATTTACAACGGGTTTTATTCAAAAAAAAAGAGAAAAGCAAAACAAAATAAAAACTAAAAACTAGATCTATCCTACAAAAATTAGAAGATTTCTCTTCTATGGAAAATATAATTTAAGAATCATTCCATTGACAGGTAAAGAATCTCTCCTTCCTGCCAGATCCTGCAACACGAATGTAGACGAGCCTACGACTTCTACAATCTGAAAAGGGCCAAGCCACAGCTTCTGAAATTTCGTATGTTTGCCCTTTTCTTCATGAGCCTTATCCCATTTCAAAACTAAATCACCCATCTAAAAGTTTTTTCTGGTTATGATGGTTGAGTCAAAAGAGGATTTTATTAGCGCTTGGTGATGAGCATGGGTTTTCCTAGCTTGTTCTCTTTGTTCTTCTAGTTTGATTATTTCCATTTGTCTTAATTGTAAAGAGGAAGTAGATACTTCATCGATATATTGCACTAAAGACAAAGAGGGAATGACTAGGTGAGTTGGAAGAACCACTTCTCTCCCATAAACTAAATTAAAGGGAGAAGTGTCGATTGAAGCTTTCTTTGTGATTCTATCAGCCCATAAATCATTTACCAGTGCTTTGTGCCAATTCCTTTGGTTTTGGTCGACTGTTCTTTTGATAATTCTGATTAGGTTCTTGTTTGTTGATTCAGCCAATCCATTACCTTGCGGATAGTAGTTGGCAGAATATTTCAGTTTGAAACCTCTTTTAAGCGCAAACTCAGCCATAGTATTTCCAGAAAAATATGAAGCGTTATCAAACATTAATGCTGTTGGCAATCCAAACCTAGTGATGATAAATTGATCTATGAATTCAATAATATTTTTAGAATGAACTGTCTTGAGAGGAACTGCTTCTACCCATTTGGTAAAATAATCAGTTGCCGTAAGGATATACTTATGCTGCTTAGAAGAGTGAGCAACGATCTCACCTATTATGTCCATGCCCAATTGACTGAATGGTTGGTCGATGATGACAGGTTGTAGCGGCATGGACGGTTTCCTTTGTTTTCCTGCAGCTGTCTGGCAGACTTGGCATCTCCTCACGTGATTGTATGAGTCTTTGAACAGCGTGGGCCAATAATATCCTGCACGCAAGATTTTATGTGCAGTCGCATCTCTGGCATAGTGTCCGACCGCTGGTCCATCGTGGAGTTCATGCAAAACCTTTTCGGCTTCAGTTTTCTCAAGACACCTAAGAAGCACAGAATCATAATTCCTTTTAAACAAGACATCATTTACGATCTGGTATTGTTTAGCTTTTAATCTCAGAGCTCTTTTCTTGGTATGATATAGACGTGATGGAGCATACCCGTTCTTAAGAAAATAAATGGTGTCAGTATATAATGATTCTTCATCATTTAGGCTTACCTCGTACGCTTGTACCTCTTCAGATGGGTTCTCCGGGATTTGCGATGCTCCGGCTAACATCTTGCAGAAGCCTTGACCTTTTACGATGTTTGCTGGTTTGATCTCAAGATCATATTCTTGTAAATCGGTAATCCAATTAGCTCTCTTTTCGCCCACGTCTTTCTGCACTAAAAGGTTTCTTACCGCCGGAAACAGTACTACGACTTTAGTGTGGGCTTTAAGCAAGAAAGGTCTGAAATATTTGATCACTTTGAAAACAGCATATGCTTGTTTCTCTACGTCTGAGTAATTAATTTCAGCACCTTGTAAGTTTGAGCTGAAGAATGTGATTGGAGCTTCTGCTTTCTCTTGATTTGTTTGGGTCAAAATCGCGGCATAGGATTTCTCTGAGGCAAAAGTGTATAAGGTAAGAGATTCTGAAAAATTTTGGGTGGCCAAAGATGGAGGATTGATGATAGCTTGTTTGATTAAGTTGAACGCTTCGTGCTCATCTAGACCCCATTTGAAATTTGAATTTTTTTTATCATATTTTGTAAGGGAGAAATAATACGTGAAAAATTCAGGACAAATCTTTTGACAAAATTGATCTGTCCAAGGAAGGATTGCATGGCTTTCTTGTTATGGGGTATGGATATTTCAGAAATTTCCTTGATTCTGTCGGGTTCTATATGAATACCAGATTTCGACACTATGAATCCGAGCAATTTCCCTTCGCTTAACGCAAAGAAAGATTTCTTTGGGTTGAGCGAAATCCCATACCTCAAGCATCTTTGAAAGATTTGCTTCAAATCTTTAAGGTGGTTGTTTCGTTTTTTGGAGTACACTGTTATATCATCCAGGTAAATCACCACTGATTTATTGACTAACCCTTTAAACGCGATGTCCATGGCTCTTTGGAAGGTAGCTCCGACATTGATCAGCCCAAATGGCATCTTCTGATATGCATAAGTGCCCCATTTGGTTCGGAACGTAGTCTTTAACTGATCATCGAGATGCACCAGTACTTGATTGTATCCTGAAAATCCATCCAGGAATGACATTAATTCTGAGCCTGCTACCGCCTGTAATATTTGCTCCATAGGTGGGAGGGGAAAGTTATCTTTCTGACAGGCTTTGTTGAGATTTCGGAAATCGATACAGATTCTAATGTCTCCGTTTTTCTTCCTAACGGGCACCATATTGGATACCCATTTAGAATGCCTTACAGGGAAAATTATTCTGGCTCTCAACAACTTATTAAGCTCAGTTTTTATCTGATTTTCTAGGTTAGGGTGTATTTTTCTGAGCTTCTGCTGGACAGGTTTTTCATTGTCAATCATAGGGATAACATGTTGAATGATAGAAGTGTTGTATGTTTTTAGTTCATCGTAATTCCAGGAAAAAACGTTTTTGTATTGTCTCAGAAGATGGATATATGCTGATTTCTCTTCAGGGGCTAGGCCGTGACCTAGGTTAACGTTTTGTGGCTTCTGATCGGTCCCTAAGTTTACTAATTCATAGTTCAGGGTAGAACTGCAAAGTTTAGCATTGGCGGATCTTTTAAACCGACTTTTCAAATCATATAAGTCTTCTAACTTGACCACCAATTTCGGTATAGCATTGTCGGAGCCATTTTGTTGTATTTGATGATCATGATGGTCTTCATCGATTATCTGATTTGAGTAGGATCCTTCAGAATTAAGGAAATTTACGATGTCAGGATCGTCGTTGAACACTCTCCAATTGGTGATATTGTCAGGGATGGATGGTCTAAAGATTAATTCTATTGAAAACCTATCAGGACTAAAATCTTCAGAAGGGATAAGTCTAGAGGCTACGTTAGCTAACAGGTCTGCGCTCGCGTTTTGAATTCTTGGAATTGACGAGATGTTGAATGCTACGAAATGTGCAGTGAGATCTTGAACTAATGATTGATAATGCTTTAAATGACTTGACAGGCAATGTATGGTGTTAAGTACCTGTTTTACGACGATCTCTGAATCTCCAAAGACTTGAAGATACTTAACGTTCAATCCGATTGCTTTGTATAGGCCTTGAACCAAGGCTTCGTACTCCGCTGTGTTGTTCGTGCAATCGAACTCAAGTCTGCATGTGAGCATAATCTTATTCCCATCTGGGTTAATCAAAACGCATCCTGCTCCTGCCCCCTCATTGGATTTTGATCCGTCAAAATATAATTTCCAAAATAAAGATGTATTTACAGAATTATCTAAAAAACTAAAACATTTCGAGTCATCAGTTTGGGAGAAATTTTCAACTTGGGATAAAACTGAATTCTCTAAGTATGGTGAAATATGAGCATTGAAATTACCTAGGAAAGAATCTATTGCGTAATTGCCTACAATGTTGCTATTGTACGTTATGGCCTCATTTTCTCCTTCGAGTTCTGTCACTATGTATTTTTGGTGCAATTCTCGTTCAACCTTTATCTGATTTGGTTTACCATTGTATCGTAACCACATTTGCGACCAATCGGTTGAAAAATATCCGTGGAGTTTTTCCGACCAATCCCTGCTAAGAATCAAACCATAGAATTCAGGGATATCAGCTACTAGAATGTCGATAGCCTGACACACTTTTGGGTTGGACGACAATCTTATGGTCACCTGATTGAGTTCACCAATCACTTCGACTTGTGATCGATCAAGTTGAACTATACGTACTGCGGATTTTTGAGGTTTCACATTCAATTTGGCACATATTGACCTGGGTAAAATGTTCGTTGAAGCACCAGAATCTACCAAGCAATTGTGCACGTTTTTGTTGAAGATTTCATATGTGAGAAGAAAAGGAGGAGTATGAGATCTTGATCTTCCTCCAATCAAGGCGATCTCATTTGGATCGATTTTGTTGATCGTTTTGGTTGGAGGCCTTCCCAAATTGTGGGAAGCTACAGCTGTAGGTAAAGATGAAGTAGGCACAGCATGTAATTCTTTCATCATTATTTTCTGCTAGTGTTTCAATTTACTCAATTCGTACAGAGTGATATTAGCCCTAGTCTTCTTCATGTCATCAATGATGTTATACTCCATTTCATCTGACACTATTAGTGTTCTTGATGGAGGCGTTTGATCAGATTGGATTGGGCTAATCTGGGTCGCTTTAGCAGTTGTCCTTTTTGTTGCGACCTTTTCTTTTGCAGGGCTTGCGCCCTTCTGTTTTGGGGTAGTTAGGGGAGGATCAAGTTGATTCCTGCTTCTCGTGCTAACAGGAAATTCTTCTTGATCCTCTTCTTGTGGGAGGATGAAGTCCTACATTCCTTGTAGTTCTACGACCTCTTCCTCGTCGGTCTGCCCTTCAGTGGTATTCTCTTCTTCTTCGCCTTCTTCAGATTCAACGTTTGAGACAACACTAGGTGGTCTTACCTCCATGGGAGGGTTTCTTTTAAAAGTCCTAAAGGGCTTTTTCGAAGAAGTCTCTGCTACTTGTTTCTTAATATCAATCATCTCATTTGACATGGCTTTCAACACTTTTTGTAATCCTTCCAAATCGAAAGGATCTTTCGTTTGCTTCTTCTTGGTGTCTTCTTTGAAAGAGATCTTCTTAGATTTGCGTTCTTCTATAGCGGATCTATTTTCTAGGGCTACCACGCATTTTTCCACTGCTAACGCTTCTGTCAAGTTGTCAACTAAGGTGGTCTTGTTTGCCCTATCTACGAAGATAGCTAAGTTTGGAGGTAAAGCCATGATGTATCATTCACATCTTACTTCCTCGCTGGGTTGTGAGGCAGCGGGGATTTTGTTGAGGATCTTATTGAACCTTAAGTTAAAATATTTAATGGGTTCTCTAGCCTCAGCCTTAAGATTAGATAGGTCATTGATCAATGTCGCCATGGATCTGTCATCACCAAACTTGGTGAGGAACTGACTTTGAAAAATGTCCCAGCTTGTGATGGATCCAGAAGGTAACGAAAAGTACCATGACCCGGCTGTTCCTTGCATTGTATAAGGGAAAAGCCGGACAACAACGTCTTCGTTAGTGACTCCGTTGATATTAATGGATGAAATTATTGATATGTTCCTCGGCTAGCATTCCTGCTTCCGGATTGAATTTAGGCAGCCATTTCTCAGGATGGGCCGGTATAGGGCTCAGGGGTGGAGGCATTAAAACCGCCCCAGGATTGTTCCATGGAGACTGGGCCATTGTTGCGCTGCTAGTTAATGGAAGTGCAGAAGACGATCCCTGATGCTGAGAAGATAAAGATATTAAGATCTTTGATGTTTGAGGAGGAAGGTTTGTAGAAGATGGGTGAGTGAGTTGGAATGAAAGAGTGGGTGGTTGACTTCGCGGTGAGGGAGTTGATATGGACGAAGTGGATGAAGGAGTCTGACTGTCAGAATCTGGTGGTGTTTTCCTTGCTCTTTTCCTGGTGGGGAGAGGGAGTTCACTTGGTTGTATGCCAAATTTTTCACTCTTTGATCTAGTAAGGGGATGAGCAGGGTTATACTGCGAAGTCACGCTGCTTTTAGATTTATCAGAATTCTGGTTAAAAATAGAGAATCCCTAGAGTTTACGAATCAAAGTTCGAATTTCAGGGGGATCAATGATAGATTGGTCTGATATGTTCGAATATGTAGCAGTGGTAGGTACTCGAGCGACTTCAAATTCCGGGTTTAACCATGTTGGAGAAGTCGAGGGAGTTGATGAGGGCGTATTACTCTCAGAATGGTATTTTGATATTTCTTTAGGTGCCATTCATAGTTCGTGCCCTCCTTCTAGCGCCAAATATGTTGAGGGCCCTGAAATCGGGTCAACAACAAGGGGGATACCCACCTGGTCGGGAATCTGGTTGGTGGCTCCGTGCCCATTTGGTGTAGCAGGTCCGACTGGGGATAACGGGACCAGCTTCCCGTTCTAAGGGGGGTGTGTGTGTGTAGAGTTTGGTGATGTGTGTGTGTGTAGAATTTGATAATGAAAATATAGAATTATTTCTAAGCTAATCTAGTTCTAAACTCTGAGACTAAACTTTATACTACTTTAATCTATCAAGAACAACACATATAATCTACGCTAACCCGGGATAGAACTTTTTCCATTATGCGATCTAGAAAGATTTCACACAATAACTGGTAATGAAGATTATTAAGCTATCATGAGAATATAAATCAATTTAGATGAACCATCCTGCATAAGAAGTTAAACAAAACGGTTGTGAACAGCATATCGCATAATTAGTTATTCATGTATTAAGCATAAATCAATGACTCCACCGTACAGAAGTGCCAAATGGTAGTCCACTCATTCATACGTTAACATATAAAGAACATCAGCTGTATATTACTCTAAGAATGCAAGCAGAAACTCGTCAAGAGATAAAAGTACCATTTATGACTGACTTTATACTCACAGACCTGAAGCAATAATGATCTATTTCTACTTACTTCTAATGCCTACTAAGAGTACAGAAGTGCAACATCAGTAGCAGGTATTAAAATGCAAACATAAATAAATCTTGATCCGTCCATTCATCAAAAACGCCCTACGAGGGTGCAAAAGTGCATGTTCTGAGGACAAGTTTTTTGACAAATTTCCGGACCCTTCTCCAATGCAACGAGAAGGGTTAAATACTACTAACCGGCTAATTTTAATTACACAAATTTAGGGAACGGCTTCAAATGACCGCCCTTTTACTAAAAAAAATTTATTTCTAAAAACTCAATCTAATTTCTAACCATTCCTGTATCTGCTCCTTAGTGCTGTAAGCGATGCGCTGTTCGCCGTGAAAGAGTCGGCTGCTTGTCCTTTCCTTTTGTTCAAGCTTGAAAATTAGAAATAAGAAGAGCTGGCACCTCTTTCTGACAAACTAGAAGATATTTTTGAAAGTGTTCTT
Organism: Pinus tabuliformis; assembly: GCA_031772625.1. Lineage (NCBI taxonomy): Eukaryota > Viridiplantae > Streptophyta > Pinopsida > Pinales > Pinaceae > Pinus > Pinus tabuliformis. The sequence goes on along the minus strand of CM062805.1, from coordinate 1,206,176,933 downwards.
CTGGAGGAGTGTCTTCATGGCGTGTATACTTAGTACAACTCAGATTTGTTTCAAACTGATTGTGTTGTTGCTACTTCAGTTTCCGGCCGTGCGAATGACTCAATGAGCTGGGAATTTTGTTGCCTGAACGATTTTCTCAATTGAAACTTGTTTCCATTCTTTGTTCCAGGCTTTTCTGAGACGTCTTTCCCCTTAATCATTTTTCTTTTTGCTTTACCCAATTTGGGACTCAGGATCTTTCAAAAAGGCTTTGCTTTTGTGCACCTTTGACTCTGAGTTGTAGATAGCCTATTTCCATCAGCATTTGTTGAGTAATACTCTGGGATTCGCGGTCCTGCTGTATGCGGTATCCATCTGCGAAGTCATCTCCTCTCTGTTCTTCTAGTTCTGGCGCTTTTCCTTGGATGTTTCCTGCATATAGATTTATATCAGTAGCTGACTTATAGTTCACGTAAATGAAAAGAGACAGAAGAAAAGATTGACATGAAAGCAATTAAGTTCTAATGAATGCATAATCATGTCACCCATTATGACTTGACTCTTCGAAAAACGCAACATAATCATCTTTGGATACACAGGCGTACAATCATTAATTTCCCGTAAGGTGCGCGCCCAATTTTAGGCTCACAGATCATGCTGAGGAATGCCTGCGACAAATGGCTTCTGCGATTTGCATCGCAGCATCGAAGATTGCGATGTAAATAAGTGGTATCGCAACAATTGATGATCTCATTTGTCGCACACCATAGATCGCAGGTCACAGCTTTGCATGGTCGCAGATCGCATATCGCAATATCGCAAGGTCGCAAGGTTTTTCGCTTTGTCACTTTGTGCTGCTTATGCGACATTGCGATGTGCGACGTCGCATATCGACCGTCGGTTGTTCTTTAGGTTTTCCCCTTTTGAGCGCCCTTAATGCACGCGATGCGATGAGTTCTCGCGTCGCTCTTCCATGGTGTGTTTATGCGCTTTGGGAAAGCGCTCCTTTTTCCTTTGCGACGCGATATAGCTTTTAGGGAGTTGATACAAAAGATTTTTCAAACAAAAATATTTTTTGGATTTTTTTGGTTAAGGGTCCCCCTTTGCTTGATGTTATTACTAATATCAAACAAAGAGGGGGGTTGTTGGTGACCACAACAGGTTCCAAAGCATTTTTACGTTCATTGAATTTATTTTGCAGTTGATATTTCTTAAGAAGTTTTCCTTTAAGGTTCACTGCATGATGTAGAGAAACATTTCCTAAATATGCAATTTAAGATGATAAACAGTCGTTTATTCTTCTTTTTGCAATGAAAATCCTAGCTACTAAGGAAAGAGAAATTCTTTCAACATAGAGCAGAGAGCACACACTAGATGCGTTGTCCTAAATCAATATTAACAAGCAGTCTAAATGCAAATGCACATGAATGTATTTGTTTTTTGCTTTCTTAATGTGTGAATGAAAAAAAGAATGCTAAGTACAGATCTGAACTATTTTTCTTTCAAAGCGACAGTACTAACAATTTTCTTTTCGGAAGCGAAAGGAAGACTAAGACAACACTTTGCAATTTCGAATTCAAAAAACGAAAGGAAGACTACTTTGTGATTTCGAATTCAAAAAATTAAAGTAAGGCTAAGACGACACTTTGCGATTTCGAATTTGAAAAATGAAAGGGAGACTAAGAGTTACACTTTCAATTTCAATTTGAAATTGCTTTCGAAACTTCAAAGAATTGGTGATTCAAATCAAATACAATGACAAAAGTGTAATCGACTATTAGAAAGAGGAAGACTCTTTTCTTTGACTGAAAATGACACTTGCAACACTTTCAAATCAAAAGATGACAGTTCGATTAAGCTACTGTTTGCCAAAATAGAACTATAAATGGCGAAAAATACATAAAAACATTCACAATTCTTTATACAATGGAGGCAAATAATGCAAAGAAAGGGAGTTTCAACAATGATATACTGATCACAGATAGCAAAACTCCTGAATAAAGCTGAAGAGAATGAAAAAAAAAATCTGGAGGCAAAAACAGTCTTATCTAATAATCACACCTGTAACACAGGGAAATAGGAATGCATCTCACCTACAACACATGGGAGGTGCGATGCATCCAGATTGTCAAAAGGATATAGTGCGATGGTCCAGGGACAAGACTGAGCTTGGTTTTTGCTCACAGTTTGCAGCTAAGTTCAGGGGTTTAGGCTGAGCTAATGATAGGCAGTAAACACAAAGTATAGGTCCAAATCTAATGAGGTTACTTGAACTACCACCAGGGAACTTAGGATGTTTGCAAGTCAATTTTTCAGTTCATAAACAAACCCAAAGATTGACTGAAGCAACATTGATCTACTTTGCAATTGCATAGAAAATGTAGTTCGAAGGCTAGCTGGCTTCACTTCATGCTCCGTTTGTAGTTTATAAAGCAAACAAATAGAAACAAGAAAACAAGCTATTCGCTCCCCAGTGGAGTCACCATTTTGTTATTGGGAAAATTAGTGTCCATTCAGAGCTGCTAGTCCCACTAAGGCGGGTAGCTATACTAGAAACAAACAAACTAAAGTCACTTGTGCTTTCCCTTATGAGAGATGGATGAGAAATAAGCAGAGAGTACGAACCTTAATCTTTCGCTTGGCTCCTTGCTTGTTTCCTTTCCCCTTTGACAGAACTTCACTACTTCTTCCTTACTTCTCCTGCTTCAAAGAGCACCTGTAGAGTCAAAGCAGCATAATACCATCAAAGCATAAAGATCTATAACCATAAAAAATATAGGATTAGATGTATATTGACCATACAAATGCATATATCAATACAAGATTCATAGATATACAAGAATATGGAGGAAAGCTAAAATAATTTTATTGACATAATTCGTAGAAGAGAGGATTACAACCCATTCGTCTGACCTAGCGCCATCCTCCCAGCATGAAAGCCCTCTTCACCTCATGAAAAGCTTAGATCGCCCAACAATATAGTGTTGCACAGAGAAACCAATATAACTTCCTTACAAAATACAAAATTCTAACCTTTGGATCTCTAAGATGAGGGATCCACATATATATGTTTGCAGGTGTGTGAATCAGCTTCTATGATTTTGATTAGTGTCATCCCTCTGATAGTTCTTGGTTCCACTTGGAGATTTCATGATCTCTTACTCATCCCTGGGAGAATTCAGAGAGGTAAGTGTCAAATGGGCAGTTTCTAGAAGATTCTCTGGGGTTCCACCTAGCCAACTGCCTCTACCGTTTTTCTACTCTCGCTCATTGCACCCTATAGAAGGGCTTTCCAGTATGCATTGCACCCTTAGGACTGAATAGTGTGTATGGTCCAGTTTTGACCAGTTCTGAGTAGTTTTTCATGGAGAACTTCTGGGAGATGATGTAATCAGCTGACCCTGCTTCTTTAGAGTATGAAACAACACTTTTAGGGACATAGAAGCCCTTTGTTTTATGGAAATATGTGATTGGGGTTGCAGTGCCCAAATATGTCTGTAAGAATGGGTTATCATATTTTCAGCTTGCTGGAGATTTTTTAAGAGTTGTGTTTCTTTTTCAAATAAAGAAAACTTTGTCCTGAAGTTAAAATATGTCTTCTTGAGTTAGTTGCTGAGAAATATGAAAATGGCATTGAACTTTTCCATTCTCAAATTCAACCATATAATTTCTAAGATCCTAAACAATTCTTGGAAAATATTCCTTCTCCAAGGCAAGAGGAAAGCGTACTACCTTTTGATTTGCAGTTTGAGGATGATTATGCTTTGAAGTAGAAACTTGAAGAAGAGTTTTAGGGTTTAATATTGAGGATACAGAGGAAAAATTAGTCATTAAAGGTGTAGAAGCAAATATCATACATTATGCTTTTGTTGGTAGTAGATTACATGGAGGTACCTTTCAGCTCAGGTTTTCAAACATGTTTTCTCTATAAGGACCAAATACATCAACAATTTCCATTATATATCACAACTTTGATTATGTGGATACATGATCAAATTATACTTCTGAATTTACTGACATTCAGTCAAGAAGTCCATTTGTCTCTGCATCGACGTGACTAGCTTCCTTCGCATTTCTGTATTATTTAGGTCATCTTGATTTTCAAAATATAGGGTAGGTAGCAGGGCGCAAATTAGATCAAGACGCCGAGAATTTTTTCTAGTTTCAAATTCAATTTGATTCTCAACATTCAGTTCAATGTGTAGTTCAATGTTCAGTATGCATATTGGTTTCGATTTCAGTTTGAGAATTAGCAGAACAAGTTGTAGATTTGGGAACAACCCAATGGAGAAGGCACTGATTTATAAACTCAGAGATCTGCGGTTCTTGGCACCTCCTAGGAGACTGCCATTCCCAAGCTAGATATGGTGTTATGGTCCTATAGTTATAGGAAATATGATAATTTAGATATTATTTGTTTCTCTGATGATGAAGCTTTTGGTTTGCTGACTCGCCTCGCTTCGTCTCCATGTTTCATCATCATTTACTCAACTTCTTGCTTTATCACCCACTTTTCTTGTTAATTCATCTTAATATTACCCCAACATAAGGTGAATATCTACTTTATAATCATTAAGAATAGGTTTTTGTGACAAAAGGATTACATATTGTAGATATTTTGGTTTTAAAACTTTGGATTTTATTGAAATTTGTATAAAAAATAAGCCTGAAAGCTTAGTTCCTACTCCATCTCCATGCGACCTCCATTCACAATACCTAAGCTTAGCACACCCAACAACAAGAACATTTGGGTAGCCTTGGCCTTATTTTGTCGAAACACAATGTGATTATGGGCTTATATAAACCATCATGAAAATTGTTCCCTTGTGAATGTCTATTTGGGGAAACAATAGTCCAATGTTCTTTCACTAGGGACAACAATTTCCATTGTAATTCTTGGCTCCAAAAAAAATTCAAAATACATTGCTAGAACCTCAAAATGTTTAGGAATGTTTAGCATCTAAATATCCATAGAATGACTACCATGAAGATAAAAACCATTGGCCCAGTGAAAGAGGTGGATGACCATCAATATCCACTTGGAAAAATCAATTTTTCTCATTACATTGGGAAAAAGCTAACAGATCCTGGGTGACGGGGAAAAGATGAAGAGAACCTAAGCTTAACAATCATTTGAGGATAGGAAACTAATTGATGTGCCCTCCTCTACGACTGTGCTAGGTATGACCATACGGTAAGCATGTACTATAATCTAGAAAGGCACATAAGACAGAGGGTGATATCCTTCGAGTCAAATCCAATCAATAGAAGTGACCAAACTACTTGGAGGGGGAGGAATGGTCTCGTGCATCTTAGGAATGGGTTGATTTACCTCCAGTTCATTCGAAACTAAAGACACTAGAAGAACCTGAGTTGTATGAGATTCATTGTCTACCTAAAAGGTATGGTTAGCTGAACGTGGTGTTGAACATAGCAATAAGAAATGCTAAAAATAGAATTGCTAAAAATAGCACTGCTATAAATAGTAGTTTAGCCAGCGTTGATCTTATCAATAATGGATGGAAAATGGAAGTGCTAAAATAGCATTCTATAAATAGAATTTCGGGATACTTTACTATTTTATTCAGTCCCTAAACTGAAATAGTGAGGTAAAATTTGAATTTGATCTTAGCAATAGTTTGTAAAATAAATAATTAATTCATCTTGAGTTAATTAGTTAGGGAAAATCAAAATTTAAGTCTATGTGGGGACATGAAATATTTTCTCCATTAATTGAGGAATTTATCCATCAGTTAAATAGATAAGAGTGAGTTGTAATTAGTTGACTTAGTTAACTGAGTCGAGTCCAGTTAGATTAATTCAAACAATTTGTTGAATTACTGTAAGTTTAGTTAGTTAATTCTTGCATGCATGTAACTACTGCACTTCAAATAACTTAGTATTCTCTCATAAATAACTCATGCATGTCAGTTCAGACAGAGACCCAGTTGAGATCAGATGGAGGGGCAATGTACTATCAGTTGCTAGAATATTCCATTGTGAATATTCCTTGCATGCAGAAGGAATTCTTTCCTTGAGGATTGTGCAGTTACTTCTTCAAGTTTAGTGAGTGTGATGAGGCTAATTCACACATGTGACATCATTGGACCCAAAGAAACATTGCACAAGGAAATAGAAAGCTTGGAGGGCTTGAGGACATATACAGTGTCTATTCAGTTTGTGAGTTGTATTGTTTGATTGGAGAGCTAATTCGTTGTCTAACTTGAACAAGATTTCCACTTGTATGATAATACAGAGTTGGGGTTTTAGGTTGAGGCTTTCCCCAGGTTATATCTTCTATGTTATGTGTGATTGATTTCTCATTCTCAATTATATGTGTTCTCTTAATCTTGCTCAATTCGATTAAGCTTCCGCAAAGTGTTGTAAGAAAAAGGTATAGTGCCCAAGTTAACTGGCCACCTTTCCCTCATTCATTATCAACCCTCTTATTGCTTTCGTATGATTCCTAACTACACAAATGAAAATAGAGTGACTTAGTGACTTACTTGTGACCTGAGTGTATTTGTTATAAGGTGTTGTGGCTCTCTCTACTGCATGCCTTCATTCTTCTCCATGCATGCTATCTTTGCTAGCTAATGTGTGGTTGTGTACTTTTGGAGGTCTTTCTTTTGCTGGAGCTGAGCATGATGTGCCTTTCCAACCTGCAGATGTGCACTCTTTTGCTTTTGGTGCTGGACTTCTATGGGATAATCAGCTACATGAATTCCTACAAGAGATCCTATATCTTCTCCTCCCCTTGAAACTTTAGCTTTTCCATGTGCTTGGATCTCAAGAATAATGCCAGAGGTGTCATGATTGATGGAAGTATAATAGGTAAGCTTTAGGTAAGGTTATTGGTGCCTTTTCCTTTTCTTATTTTTGTTTTTTTCAATATTGGAAAACTGTCTTTTCTTTTTTTTTTTCTTGGACAGGAAGAAAAAAATAATTATGTGGGGTGTCATCCAGTCTTGGAAATAATGGCAAGGAGGTTTGAATATGGTAGGAGGGCCTGTAGGTTCCTCATGAAGTTTTTTTGTCCCTCAAATTGCCTTTTGCAGACACTTTTGGCTCTCTTTAATTCCTACAGGAGCCTCTTGTAGAAAACACAGTTTTGGAAGAAAAAGGTATAATGGGGGGGAAGATATGCCAAAAATGATGGAGGAATGTGTGGAGAAGATGAGATAGATGTTGATGTGAATGTCAGGGTCCCTTGGCACCTTCTTCTGCTCCCTGTAGTCCTCCTGCAAACTTGCAATGCAATGAAAATTCATTTTTTATTTTCTCTTTTTCTTTTTTTTTGAAAATAACTAGAGTGCCTCAAAGAGTTTTTCACCTTAATTTCTTGCCCTAGGCGTGTGCAAGGGAGGTTTTCACCCATGGATCTTTTTTTTTTTTTTCCTGACATCACTGGGTCGCCTCAAAAGAGGTTTTTAACCCACTGATGGGACTCAAGCGCCTAATGGAGGTTTTCACTTGAGTCCTTATTTTTTTATTTTTATTTATTTATTTTTTAATTTTTTATTTTATATATATTAATATATATTTTTATTTATTTATATTTTTATTTTTATTTATATTTATATATATATATATATATATATATATATTCAATGATTGGGTGAAGTGGAAGCTAAGACATGCTCCTGTACCATCACTATTTTATTCAAATCTTCAATAAACTCTCGCTTGAAGAGGGGTTTCTTGTAGACTTTCAACCGATGTCCATTGACAAGCATGGGGATGGCTTCATCATCAATGGTTTTGACCAAAACTGAACCATTTTCATTGCATTTCTCCATAGTGTAGGGTCCCAACCATCTTGTCCTTAGCTTGCCTTTGAAATCTTTGTATCTTGAGTCATAGAGTAGTGCCCAATCTCCCTATTGGAATTGCTTCTCCTTGATATTTTTGTCATGCCAGATCTTTCTCTAAATCTGAACTACCTCTATATGGAGAAGGGCTTGAAATCTGTATTCATCTAATCCATTCAGCTTAAGTAATCTCACCTTCTGTGCATGGATAAGGTCTAGGTCCAACTGATCTTCCATCCTTAGGGTATTGAATTCAAACTCTATTGAAAGCAAAGCTTTCTTCACATAGACCAGTTCACAGGGTGCAAACCTAGGGGTGGTCTTCCATGTTGTGTTGTAGGCCAAAGTGGCCTCAAATAAACTGTCTGCCCAGTATTTTCTGATGCTACTCACTACCTCGGTTAGGATCCCTTACAATGCTCTGTTAGTGACCTCCACTTGCCCATTGGCTTGTGGATGGTAAGGAGTGGAAGTCCTGTGCTTGATCTTATGATGTGTGAGTAGGTCTTCAATCAAGCTAGAAGTGAATTGACTGCCTTGGTCTATGACCAACTCTCTTGGATACCTAAACTTATGGAATATGTTTTGTCTAAAAAATTTAGCTACTTTTTCCTCTGTCGTTGCTTTGATTGCTTTTTCCCTACCCACTTTGTCAGGTATTCGGTGCACACAATGATGTATTGCTTTTGCTTTGAAGGGGGGTTGATAGGCCCCACAAAGTCCATGCCCCACTTCTCAAATGGCTCAAAGGTCACATGAAGCTACATGGGCATTTCATCCTTTGTAGTGGGTTTCCCCATCCTCTTACACTGATCACACTGGATCGTGTATCTCCTCACATCCTAATGAAGAGTGGACGAATAGTAGCCTGCTTGGAATATCTTGAAGACGGGTACTTTTCCTGCAAAATGACCTTCACAAGGCCCATCATGACAAGTTAGGAGGATGTCAAAGACTTCCTCCTCCGTGACACATCTTCTCAATATTTGATCTAGGCCCAACTTGAAGAGATTACCTCCCATTAAGGTGAAAGGGGCGCTTTTCCTTAGTATCCTGATTTTCTCTTTTGAGGACACGGGTGGTGGGAGCTGTGCTGAAACCAAGTAGTTTGGTATATCAACAAACCATGGAGAGAGTACTGATATAGAAGATAGGTGTTCATCTAGCATTTGTTCATCCACCATTTCTTTTTCACTTGTAGCAAAATTTACTCTAGACAAAAAGTCAGCAACAACATTGTCTTTACTAGGCTTACCAATAATGGTCAAATCAAACTACTACAGTAAAACCAACCATCTAATAATGCAAGCATTTACATCTGGTTTTTTCATTAAATATCTAATTGTAGCATGATCAGTGTGCACAAAGGTTTATAGTCTGTCATATAATGTATGAATTTGTTTAAGGAATGAACAACAGGTAGAAGTTCCTTCTTGGTCACTGTGTAGTTTAACTCTGTCGTTGACAAGTTTTTACTTATAAAGTATATGGCATAAGGTGACTTTTCATCAACTTGTCTAAGGCTACTCCTATCACTTTGTTCAAAGCATCTATGTGAATGTGAAATGGTCCTAACCCAGTTTGGGCTTCTGAGAATTGGGGCACTCACTAGCTTGCTCTTCAAGGTATCTAAGGCTTCTTGATAGTTTTCCATCCATATGAACTCAACATCTTTGCCTGGAAGGTCAAACAAAGGAGAGACTATCTTGCTGAAGTCTTTAATGAATGTCTTGTAATATCCAGATAAGCCTAGGAAACTTCTAACATCTCCCACCTTTTGAGGAGGTGGGACCCTTTGGATGATGGCAATTTTGTTGGGGTCCACCTGCAGTCCTTGTTGAGATATTGCATGACCTAGCACGGTCCCTTCAGTCATAAAAAAATCACATTTTTCTGGACTCAGGGACAAGTTCAGCTCAATACACTTGTCTAGAACTTTTCCTAGGTTAGATAAAGCTTCATGAAAGTCAGAGCCATAAGGAGTAAAATCATCCATGTATATTTCTATTGCATCATGAACCAATTCAAAAAATATACTCAATACCGCTCTTTGGAAAGTAACTATAGCATTGCAAAAACAAAAGGAATGATCTGGTATGAAAAGGTACCCCAAGGAAAAGTGAAAGTGGTCTTATCTTAGTATTCTGGGCTGATTTCAATTTGATTGTACCCACTAAACCCATCTAGGAATGAGAAAAAAAAATTCCCTGCAAGACCATCTAACACTTGATCTATGAACGGTAATGGAAAATGGCCCTTTTTAGTGGCTTTGCTCAATTCCTGATAGTTGACACAGATTCTCCACTTACCATTTTTCATTGGTATTAGCACAAAATGAGAGACCCATTCACTGTCAGAAATGGGATAGATGAATCCCGCATCAAGCAATTTCTGCAGTTCTTCCTTAAGTGTTGGGTTCATCCTCCTTTGAGGTTACCTGACTAGCTTGCAATCTTCCTTGATGTATATATGATGACTACATACTAAAGGATGCACTCCCTTCATCTCCTTATAACTCCAAGTGAAGGCACCTAGATGTTTTCTCAGTAGGCTACATATCTCCTTCTCCTGGGAAGTAGATAGGGATGGATTGATTTTCAATGTTATTTTCGTGCTGAAATCTATATTTTTGACATGGAGAGAAGTAGGGTCAGCCACACAGAGATTAGTTGACGGGTTGTTTTGGGTTTATCTTACTATGTCTTCTAATGGTGATAAACCGGGAGGTGGATTTCAAATCAAAATTTCAATCATATCATCCTCATATTACGATTTTCCTCCCATGGAAATTTTCAATGCATAAAGTGGTGTAGAATAATCTTCATCCTCATCCTTCTCCTCCAACCATAGAGGTAGATCATGTTCTAGCAAGGATTGAGTAGGAGGCTATTGGGTTAATTTCTTGAACATGTGCCCATTCTTTATGGTCATGTTCCCAGCTCAATAGCTAATGTAGGCATCGGTTGTAGCCAACCAGGGTCTTCCCAGGATGAGAGGATACCCAGTGAGATTTTCCTTTGGATGGAGAACTAATAAATCCACAGGGTACTCCTAAGAATCAACGGAGACCATCACATCTTCGACAATACCCTTAGGGGTCACAGTGGAGCGGTCTACTTGTGTTATGAAACCAGCTCAAGAAAAGATAGAAAAGATAGATCAACGCCTTAGAATTCAGCCTCTTTGAGGGGGAAACCTCCTTTACATTACATAAATGAACAATTCTTGGATGATTCAAATGACAAAACCTCCTTTCTATATATAGCAGTCTAAGGAGTCACAATATAATCCAGCTGACCTAACAATAAGAATATAAAGCCACAAAAATAACAATAGAGGGATTCTATGGGGCACAGTAATAATAATATGGGGGCAATAAGGGAACAACAATATTAATAAGGGGTATAACTACAATAGTAATGGGGTAATCAGTAGTATTATGGCGACCCAACTTTCCCCTCTCCTTCAAAAAAGTGTTGTCCTCAACGCTTGAGTAGTTTTGGATACTTCTACATAAAATTCTCATCCTCCCATGTGGAATCTTCAGCGGATAAGTTCTTCCACTTGATAAGATACTATGAAATTGATCGATTTCGTAGCTGTCGAGTTCTTGTTTCTGTGACTACTTCCGGTTCCAATATAATTTTTCCTTCCTCGTTAATTTCTGGCAATATTGTTTAAACTGGGAGCTTGTCGCCTATAACTTTCTTTAAACATGAAACATGGAAAACTGGGTGCAATCGAGAAGTTGCAGGAAGCTCCAATTTGTATGCCATAGTACCAATCTTTTGCAACACCTTGTACGAACCATAATACTTTGGTGATAATTTATTATCCTTCTTAGCTTGCTTGAGGGACATTTTCTTATATCGTTGTAGCCGTAGGAATACCCAATCACCTACATCAAAACTTCTTTCACTGCAATGTTGATCCACCTGTTGTTTCATTCTATTATGTGCCAACACAAGGTTATCCTTTAAGAGTTGGAGGACTTGTTGTTGATGTTTAATGTGGTGTTCTACTGCCTGAACCTTAGAATTTTCTCTTAAATATGATGTGATGGATGGTGGTTGATACCCATAAAGTGCCATAAATGGGGTCATTTTTGTTGCTGTATGGAAGGAAGTTTTATACCACCATTCAGCCAGAGGCGACCATTTGACCCATTGTGTCCTTTTATCAGATACAAAGCAATGAAGATATCCTTCCAAACATTTGTTTACTATCTCAGTTTTCCGATCAGATTGAGGATGATAAGATGAGCTATGAGCTAACTGAGTACCAAGAGAAGAAAATAATTATGTCCAAAAATTTCCAGTGAAAATGGGATCTCTGTCACTTACAATAATCTTTGGGTTTCCGTGTAGCTTTTGAATTGTTTCCATAAATGCAGTAGAAACTGTATTGGATTTAAATGGATGTGATAATGCACAAAAGTGTGCATACTTGGTAAGTCTATCAACTACCACCATGATGACACTCTTTCCCTCGAAGTTGGGTAAACCTGTGATAAAATCCATTGAAACCGCCTCCCAACGTTGGCTTGGAATGGATAAAGGTTGTAATAGACCCGGGGTCTTAATTGTTTCAACTTTATTTTGTTGGCAAACCAAAAATTCTGCCAAAAACTTTTGAATATATGATTTAAGGCCATCCCAAAAAAGTTCCTTCTTAACCCTGTGGTAAGTTTTTAAAAATACTGAGTGCCCTCCTGACGGAGAAGTGTGCAATTCCATAAGAATCTTTGGTTTTAGCTGGGAATTCTTACAGAGGTATAAGCAATCTTTGTACCATAACAAATCATTTTTCCAGCTAAATGTATCAGACATACTGGAATCTTGTTGTAACTTTCGAATAAGTGCCCACACTTCTTCATCCTTCTTCCATTCCTCCCTTGCTTCATTTATCCAATCTGGTTGGATAATAGAAATGGCGCACAACAATGCTTCCACACCCTCATCCTTTCTTGAGAGTGCATCTACCACCACATTTTGCTTCCCTTTTTTGTAGATGATTTCAAAGTCATAACCCAACATCTTTGTGACCCACTTTTGTTTCTCTTCAGAGGATAATCTTTGTCTAAAAAGTATTTAAGGCTATCATGATCTCTTTTTACCTTGAAGTGTCTTCCCATTAGGTAAGGTGGCCATTTCTTAAGTGCATGGAGTATTGCCAACATTTCCTTCTCATAAATAGCTTTGCTTAAAAACTTTCCCTTGATTGGACGACTTTCAAAAGCAATGGGTCTTTCATCTTGCATTAGAACAAAACCAATCCCATTTCTTGAAGCATCACATTCCACAATAAAGGTTTTTGTGAAGTCCGGTGTAGCTAAGACCAATGCTTGGCACATTGCCTCTTTAAGATGTTCAAAGGCCTTTGTTGCTTCCGGAGTCCATGAAAATGCATCTTTCTTCAATAATGTTGTTAGAGGTGCTGCTATTCTCCCATAATTCTTAACAAACTTGCGATAATACCCTGTCAACCAGAGAAATCCTCGCAAATGTTTTATGGATGTGGGGATTTTCCATTCCTTAATGGCTTTAATTTTGCTAGGGTCTACCTTAACTCCTTCATGAGATACAATATGACCCAGATATTCCACCTCCTGTACTCCAAAGAAACATTTGTATCTTTTTACATATAATTGTTTCTCCTCCAATAGTTGTAGCACCCTGTCAACATGTTCAACATGATCCTTTCAAGACTTGATGTAGATTAGTATATCATCCAAACATACTAACAAAAATTTTGTAAGGAATGGTTTGAAAATTGAATTCATCAAACCTTGAAATGTTGAAGGTGCATTGGTAAGGCCAAAAGGCATGACCAAAAATTCATAATGACCCTCATGAGTTCTAAATGCTGTTTTCGGAATGTATTCAATATTCATTTTGATTTCATCATATCGTGAACGAAGATCCAACTTGGTGAAGTAAATTGATCCATGCAATTCATCTAGTAATTCATCAATGACAGGAATGGGGAACTTATCTTTAATAGTGAGCTTGTTGAGCTCCCTATAATCCGGACACATGCGCCATGATCCATCCTTCTTGTGCACCAATACTACTGGAGCAGAGAAAGAACTTTGACTCGGTTGAATTATAGCAGCCTCTAGCATTTCTGCAACCATACGTTCAATTTCACTCTTTTGGACATAGGGATATCTGTACGGCCTGATGTTTGGAGGAACACTTCCTGGAATCAGATGAATAGCATGATCATGATCACGCATAGGTGGGAGACCTTTGGGAGTCTCAAATACCTTGGAATGATTGTCCAAGACTTTTTGGAGATCTGGAGAAATAGATGATTCCGATGTGGAAACATCTAGCGGACATAATTGTGCAATTACACCTCTTTGCTCCTTTTTTAGAAGCTTTGTCATACCATTAGAGCTGATTATCTTTCTTGGTTTCCTTGCAATACCCCTTAATTCAACTTCCTTTCCTTCCGTAGAAAATTTGATGAAAAGTTCTTGAAAATTAAAAGCTATTTTACCCAAGGATTGTAGGCATTGGACTCCTAGTACAACATCAACACCTCCCATTGGAATGGAAAGCATTGGGCTAGTCAATACATATTCTCCCATGGATAGCTTGATATTATGGCACTTTCCAGAGCAATTTATTGTTCCTCCATTTGCAATCATCACTTGACACTCTAGTGTTGGATATAGGAAGCAATTCAATTCTTTTGCTACCTTACAATGAATAAAATTGTGGGTGCTTCCTGAATCAATCAACACTATTACCTTTTTCTTCTTGATTTGTCCTTCTATCTTGATGGTTTGAGGAGTGGTAATTCCCGCCAATGCATTACAAGATATGGTCGGATTTATTTTTTCTTCATCTAGGCTTTGTTTCTGGAGTATATCCTCTTCTTTTGACCTTTCTTGCTCCTTTTCTTCTTCCTCTTCACAATCTATGTAGAATAATTTCTTCTCAGCACACTTATGAGCTTTAGTGTATTTTCTATCACAACTCTAAAAAAGCCCTTTTGCTCTTTTTTCTTCCAATTTTTGTGGTGTCAACCTTATAGGTTTTGGAAGACTAGGGGCAACAACACTTCCGTCTTTATAGTTGTGAGTGGTATGCTTCTTGGTTGCCATAATTTTCTTTCCATTTTTCTTGGTAACTTGAATGCCTTCTCTAATGAATCAGGTTCCCAAAGGCGAACATCATGTTAGATATTATCCTTTAAATACCCTATGAACACATCAATCCTATGCTCCTCTGGAATATCTTTTACCCTTATGTTCAATTTTTGGAACTCCTCAATGTGCTCCATTATTGAACCCTTTTGTTTGAGACTTATCAATTGGCTAAAAAAAGTGTTGCTTTTTGTATCCTCATAATGTGCTATCAATTCTTTTGTAAAAATTGCCCAAGTGATAAATTGTTTACGAGAGCAAAGCCATTGATACCATACAAACTGATTTGGTTCCAAATATAAAGCTGCCATACGTACCTTTCGTGTGTTTTGCACATTATTGAGATCGAAGAATTGCTCCATCTATAATATCCATGTTGTGGGATCCTTGCCATCAAACTTCCTCATATCAATTTTTGGAATATGGTGGGTCTTATATCCAACATTAGAGTCTATGGAATCATGATTAACATTTGTTTTGTTCTCATCATGAGTTTCCTTTACTACCCTTTCACCATTAGTGACCCTTTCTTGTAGCAACTTCTTCAATTCTTCCATGTTTGTCTTCAAATCTATCTTCAAATCATCCATCTTAGCTTCTATGACTTTCTTTAAACCATCCATCTTAGATTCTGTTCCTTTTTGTGCAAGTGACACTTGTTGCATTTGGTCTCGTAATTTTGCTATATCATGTTGCATTTCTTCCTCTTCTTCATAAGTCATGCTAGAGCTTTCAGGTTGCTTACTAGGTGTTTGAATTTTCTTTCCTTGGGGAATCAATTACCGATAATAATGCTTTATTATGCCTTTTGAATTCCTTCAAACCAAGCTTACGCAAAAATTTAAAAAACAACTACACACCTTTTTTCACTTTGTAGAAGCCTGATATTGAATCTAATGTATCTTTGTAATTTCGAATCATTCAGTTCTAAAATTGTGACCTATAGTAGCCTTATGGGATGTCTTTCCAATGCCACTAGTCTGACACAAATTGGATTCTCCAAGAAAGAGTTATACACAATCTCCCGCAGTGACCTGATTGTAGACTAGTTCAGTAGAGCGAAATTGTATGAAGTGCCTCGTGTCACTGTTTCGACCTTTGACTCTGAAAAATATATACAAGAAAACTACAGTCTGTCCTCTTTTTGTACCTTCTTGCGAAATTTCAATCTGATGCTCAGAAATAATATTATGACGATTTTCCCCAGGTCACCTGTTTGGAATGGAATTCAGGAGTCTGCAAAAAGACCAACTTCCTCAGATCATATCTCCGCACATATAGTGCGAAAAGATCTTAAATTCAGACCCGAGGTTTAGCGCGATTTATTCTAAAATGGGTTTTTTTTGCAACTTCTGAAACATCGTAGAAAAGAATTTATAGCTAGAATTCCATGATGACCTGTTTGGAGCAGCGAAACCCAAGAATCCAAAGCTTTGATACCAAATGTTATGAAACGAGCTCAAGAAAAGATATAAAAGATAGATCAACGCCTTAGAATTCAGCCTCTTCGAGGGGGAAACCTCCTTTACATTACATAAATGAACAATTCTTGGATGATTCAAATGACAAAACCTCCTTTCTATATATAGGAGTCTAAGGAGTCACAATATAATCCAGCCGACCTAACAATAATAATATAAAGCCACAAAAATAACAATAGAGGGATTCTATGGGGCACAGTAATGACAATATGGGGGCAATAGGGGCACAAAAATATTAATAAGGGGTATAACTACAATAGTAATGGGGTAATCACTAGCATTATGGGGACCCAACAGCTTGTTGTAGCACTGTCGTGTTCTTCCTCAAGGAGACCTAGAGGTTAAGTTTTGAGCATTGTGTCCTTTGTCATCACATTAATGGCAGCTCCTAGATCAATCAAGGTATATGGGACCATTTTTCCATTCATGTGGACATCAACTATTGAGCTTCCAGACTCCATATATTTTGGACATATTATCTGCCCAAACATCAGGTCGGACAATTGTCCTATGAAATTAATGGTTGGGGCATCTCTCTTGTGAGTTATCGGATGCCTAAAGCACTTCTCTTTAATCAACCTACTGTAGATAGGCACAAATTCTATGGCTTGGAGAAGTGGTATTGATCTGAACTATATCCATGAAGAAAAGTCATCAGCAAACCATGACTGTATCAAGTCGGGACAGGCTTCAAAGAATTGAGAGCAGCGATCAAAAACACCACTAAACAGTGGCAGTTAGTAGCCAGTGTGGAATGGTGAGGAGCTTGGTCAAGGCACACTAATCAAGGCCCATGGAGACTGCACAGGAGGTGAAACTAGCCCCTGGGAGGCATGGATCGGGAAAAGGAGGTAGTTTTTGATGCGCGATTAGCGCTAGTTGTGCATCGCTAGGCAAAACCCCCGAATAAGTAGAGGCCCTGAGTGCTCAGTCGCATGGGAGTCAGGAAAACCATGGGAGAAAAGGCTAAATGCTAAGGTGGGATCTGTGCTCAAAAAATCGTCGGTATTTATCAGGGGCACCCTTGGGCGGTAAGTAGTTTTGGAAAAAACATAGCGATTCCACTCAGTGGGCGATGCATGGCAAGCAGAGGAGAGAAAAAACTACCACTCATCATGCACTAACAATCGAGCAAGTTAATAGTGTGAAATGTGTGAATGGTGTCGGATCTGGAGGCCCCAAATCTAACGGGTGAGATCGCGCCTGATGGGAAAGTTGAAATGAACAGGGGATTAAGCCACGATCTATAACAATTCAATGTCTGATTTGACTATCAAGGTGGAAGATGACTCATTCCATGACGTAACGGAAAAACAAAACCGACAAAGCAAGATGGCACAGTTGTAGGAGGACAAGTGGCCACTCACTGTGAGTCGATGATGATGCTGAGACAGAGAACTCCAAACGAAGCTGTAGCAGGCGATCCGAGGGGAAATAGAAGGGGAATCGAATAGCCATGGGATCGAATGATTTTAAAGCCATGAACAGATGAAGCATAGAATACCTAACACCAAGAGGGAGACGATGAGGAAAAGGAAAAGATAGAGAAAACAAAGAAAGATAGTGGAGCAAAAGAAGTAGAAAGAAGACAGATAGTTGAGCTGACCAAAGGCAGTGTCAAGCACCAAAGAGCTTGAGTGATTCAAGACATCCCTGAGAGGATCTGTCAGGACTGAGCACCACACTGGGCTCTTTCCATCAAAGACCAGAGAGGTCGAAGAGCTGGTGAGGAAAAGAGTCTGTGTACTTTAGTGGCTTGGTGAATCCAAAAACCACCCTACCAAGAAGAATTCTATTTTAGGAGACTCATATTGGGCTCCTCTATTGTAATTCTTTGCTTTAAGACATAATAAAAGAAGGCCACCACTAAGATTTGGATGGAAGATGTAGCCCCGGAGGATAGGGTGAACTCCTTGTTATATTCTTGTGTTCTTATATTTGCTTACTGTATTTCTCTATTGTTTTCCATTTCAAGTATCTATGTATTCGCAATCTGACCGATTCGTTGCCTAAATAACATAGACACTCACTAGCACATGAGTCTGTAATACCTTCAATTAGTAATTCTTAACTAAGATCACTCATATGCTGATTTTCAGATCAAGTGGTATCAGAGCTCTAGGCTGTAAAGGTTAGACAAGATTGTGTTGGTTTAGCTGTTGAATGCTCACTAGATCAAAATTCAAATTAGGAGAAGGAGAGTTTGTGGAAACTAATCCTAAAATTGGGAGAGTCTATCCTGGGAAGAGAATTTCAGAGGAAGGTTTTGTGGGGCCAGACCCTCAATTCCTAGAAAGTTTCCTAGCTATAAATTCCATGGTAGAAGAAATGTATAGGGACTTTAGAAAACATAAGGATGAAGAATCATTAGGCTCTAAACAAGACAAAGAATAAGATGGGTCTCACTTCCATGACCACTCCAAAGGAAAAGGGAAAGAGGAAAGCTTTCTCAAACCTCCTAATAGCCCTGTGCATAACAAGAAAGCATCTTTAATCAAGCTAGACGTTAAATTTGATTTTCCTATATATGATGGAGAGTTAAATGTAGAAAAGTTGGACAATTGGATTAGACAAATTGATGTTTATTGCAGAGTACATAACATCGACTAAGATGAGAGCAAGATTCAGCTGGCAAGCTTATGCCTAGGATGAACTGCCTTGGTTTGGTGGGAAGGCAGAACCCAAGCTGATATGAAAAGACACGGTAAGAGTATCTCTGTCTAGAATGAATTTGTTTCTGCAATCAAAAAGCAGTTCTACCCATTGGCCTACATGCAACAAACCATGATGAGTTGGCAAGCTCTTCGGGAGTTGAAAGGGCAAAGTGTGCGAGGGTACACTCAAGAATTTAGAAAGAGAGCATTGGTTCTAGGAATTTCATTAGACTCACTAGAAACTCTGTTGAAGTACATTGGTGGTCTACATAGCTACATGAGGCATAGCATCCTCATGTTTAATCCCACTAGTATAGATAAGGTATCTGTAGAAGCTACTCATCTAGAAGCTAGAGGAAATAATGGAAATGCCGAAGTTGGGGACCATCCCAACCCACTGCAAGCAAGAGAAAGGAGAAAAGAAAGCAAAAGTGGACATGAAGGAAGGCTAAAACTGCACAAAAAAGAAAAGCTTCATGCACCCACTGTAAAAAGGATGGGAATGATGATGAACATTGTTGGATTCTGCATCCAAATCTTATGCCCAAGAAGTTTGAAGGCAAGAAGAAGAAGATTGTTGTAGCTATTCAGAAAGAATTGGCGTCAGCCTCGCGAGATGAAAAAACCATTACAGCCACAGGTATCAAAGGTAAGAATTCTGAAGCATATTCTAGTAATTTTTCTCAATCTGTTATTGATGAAGAGAATGAGAGAAAAAGACATGAGATTTTCCATGTTCGAGCTGTTTGAAAATATCATAATATTGATACTTTGTTTGATAGTGGCTCAGAAATAAATTTAACTTCTGAATCAATTGTAAATAAATTGGGATTAGGTACTACAACTCACAAGAAACCATACCCATTAAGATGGTTGAATGACAAAGCACAACTACAAGTTACTAGAGAGTGCAAACTTAAGTTTTCTTTTAGGTCAACATTTGTAGATGAGGTGGAGTTAGACATAATTCCTTTGGATATATGTGGAATTGTTTTAGGAAGTCCTTACTTGTATGATAGAAAGGCTATTTTCTATAGAGCTGAAAACAAGTATCTACTTGTTAAAGATGGAATCGAATACTTTGTAAGAGCTCACAAGATCAAGAATAATTATACTCTCATAAACTCAGGGCTGATGAAAAGAATGACAAATTCATGCAAACAATTATTACTAATGGTTGTAAAGGAAAATAAACCTAATAAAACCAATGTATTTGAGGGTTGTAATGCTAAAAAGCAAGCTAATATAGAAAAGGTTGTTTCAGAGTATGATATATTGTTTCAAGAACCTAAAGGTTTGCCACCCAAAAAGGAAATAGTACATGATATTATTTTGCAACAAGATGTCCCATTGGCTAACATTGGAATGTACAGGTTGTCAGCGTTAGAGAATGATGAAATCAAGAAGTAGGTGTAGGAGTTGCTCAAGAAGGGGTTCATTAGACCTAGCACATCACCATGTGGGTCACCAATCGTTTTGGTGAGAAAGAAAGATGGCTCGTGGAGAATGTGAATTGATTACTGAGCACTGAATAAGATAACGATAAAAAATCGTTATCCCCTTCCTCGCATAGATGATCTTTTAGATCAATTGAAGGAAGTTGTTTATTTCACGAAGCTAGACTTGCACAGTGGATACCATCAGGTCAGAGTTGCAGAACAAGATGCATGGAAGACTGCTTTCAAAACAAAGCAGGGATTGTGTGAGTCGCTGGTTTATGCCTTTTGGCTTAACTAATGCTCTTGCTACTTTCATGAGATTAATGAATGATGTACTCAGACCTTTTCTTGATGATTTTTTTATTGTGTATCTGGATGAAATTTTGATTTTTAGTAAAATGTGGGAAGAACAATTAAAGCATGTTAAGCAAATACTAGATGTTTTAAAAAGAGAAAAACTTTATGTTAAACTCTCAAAATGTGAATTTGTCAAGACCTCTCTGAATTATTTTGGTCATACAGTAGGGGGTGTCGAATTGAAGATAGATCCCTCTAAAGTCGCAGTCATTGTAAATTGGCCTAACCCCAAGTCTGCTACAGTAGTGAGAAGCTTCTTAGGAGTAGCACAATATTGGAGGAAGTTCTTTTCTAACTTTTCCTCAATTGTGGCTCCCTTACATGCTTTAGTAGGATAGAACAAGGTGTTTCAGTGGGGAGGCAAACATCAGAAAGCCTTCCACACCTTGAAAGAAAATATTAGTACAATACCTATACTAGAACTGCGTGATCTGCAAAGACCATTTGAGATCCAAATGGATTCTAGTGGCTATGGCATGGGAGCCGTGTTGACACAGCACGGTA
This sequence comes from Pinus tabuliformis, assembly GCA_031772625.1. Taxonomy (NCBI): domain Eukaryota; kingdom Viridiplantae; phylum Streptophyta; class Pinopsida; order Pinales; family Pinaceae; genus Pinus; species Pinus tabuliformis. The sequence goes on along the minus strand of CM062805.1, from coordinate 1,206,155,552 downwards.
AACCCATATGTTATCATTATGAGAATTTTAATCCTGCAGTAGTTAACTATCCTACATATGATAAAGAATTGTATGCATTAATTCGGAGTGTGAAAAAGTGGAAACATTACTTAATGGGAAAAGAGACAATAATACATACTGATCATCAACCACTTCAATATCTACACTTCCAAACTAAGTTTCAACAATCAAGACATTACAGATGGATGGGTTTTCTACAATAGTTTCATTTAGTCATCAATGTAAAAAGGGCATACATAACAAAGTTGCAGACATGTTATCTAGACCCATTATAAATGCATCTACTATACTTAAGCATAATTCTGTGCTACATTGAAGCTACATTGAACAATATGCTCAAGATATGGACTTTAAAGGTGCATATGCAACTTTGAGTCAAGGAAAAAGAATAGAAGAATTGGATTATCATGTAAAGGACTGACTCTTATACCATTGTGGGAAACTATGCATTCCACAAACTAAGAGAATAAAGATAATTAGGGAAGCACACACTTCTCTGATATCAGGTCACTTTGGGGTAAGTAAAACAGTTGCACAGCTGCAAATATTTTGTTATTGGCTGAAAATGAATGAGAGAGTTTCTAGATATGTAAGAGGGTGTTCTATGTGTGCTAAAAGCAAGCCCAACAATAGAAAACTAGGCTTGTACAATCCATTACTAGTACCTTCTCACCTTGCGAAAGTGTTTCCATGGATTTCATTGGGGGACTACCTAAATCTAGAAAAGGTCATGATTATCTATATGTTGTTGTGGATAGGTTGAGCAAAATGTGTATTTTTATACCTTGTAATAAACAGACTATAGCTAAACAAACTGCAAACTGTTCTTTGAACATGTATGGGTTCATTTCGGATTACCCACTTCTATTGTATCTGATCAAGATACCTGATTTGTGGGAAAGTTTTGGTCAAGTCTGTGGGAACTGATGGACACCAAACTAAAGGAAAGGACAACTTTTCATCCACAAACTGATGGCCAGATAGAAGTAGTTAACAGGACAGTGATCCAGTTACTCAGAGGATATTGCAGCAAACATCCTAAGCTTTGGGATGAACACTTGTGTTATGTGTATCATTCTTACAATAGAGAAAAACATTCTTCTACACAAAGATCTCGTTTTGAGACTTTTTTTGGTTCCACACCAAGATCTCCTTTAGATTTTGTCTTTGGTAAAGATACCACAGTTGATGGACATAGCGATGTGGACAAGGTAACCAGGTTCATTGAAAAAATCCAGGAGATCCACCAGGCAGTACAGGAACAACTAGAGAAGATCCAAGCCAAATACAAGGCTGGGCATGACAAGCATCGGATGGAGCATAGTTTTCAAGTTGGTGACAGTGTCTGGCTATATATCAGTAAGGACAGGATGCAAGATGAAGGTAAAAAACTAAAGCCTATCAGGTATGGACCTTTCAAAATACTTGAGAAGATTGGTGAGAATGCTTTTCGCCTTGATCTACCAGCTTACATGCACATCTACTCAGTCGTAAATGGAGATTGCTTGAGATTGTTTGGACCTTCAATGACCGAGGATCCTAAAGAGCAGAGTCAATTTCCTTCTATTGATGACCTGCTACCTAAATATCTTAATGAATTGTAGGAAGACACAATGTTGGTTAGGAGGGTGAGGACGACGTGCAGAGGAGATGTTGAGTACCTCTGAGTAGGGCTCAAAGGTTGAAAGCCGAGCAGTGCAAAGTGGATTGAGATTGGGCAAGTGAGAAAACTATACCCTCACTTAGTCAATGCTTGAAAACCAACTTTTGGAGGTCCAAAAGCTTTTCAGTGGGAAGGTTGTGATCCGAATTGGATCCATGAAGAAAAGTCATCAGCGATCCATGACTGTATCAGGTTGGGACAGGCTTCAAAGAATTAATAGCAATGATCCAAAACACCTCTAAGCAGTGGCAGTTAGCAGCCAGTGTGGAACGACGAGGACCTCGGTCAAGGCACGGTGATCGAGGCCCATGGAGACTACGCAGGAGGTGAAAGTAGCCCTTGGGAAGCCCAAACCAGGAAAAGGAGGTAGTTTTGTTGTGCGATTAGTGCTAATCGTGCATCACTGGGAAAAACCCCTTGAGAAGGAGAGGCCCCGAGTGCTCAGTCATATGGCAACTGAGAAAACCATGGGGAAAAGGCTAAAGGCTAAGGCGGGACCCATGCTCCAAAAGCTAGCGGTATTTATCGGGGGTACCCTTGCGCGGTAAGCCATTTTGGCAAAAATGGAGTGATTCCACTCAGTGGCCAACGTATGCCAAGCAAAGGAGAGAAAAAACCACCGCTCATCATGCGCTAACAGTCGAGAAAGTTAATCGTGCGAAATGTGTGAATGGCGTCATAGGCCCCAGATCTAATGGTTGAGATCGCGCCCGATGGGAAAGCCGGAATCGATAGGGGATTAAGCCATGATCTATAAGAATTTGACATCTGATTTGACTGCTAAGGTGGCAGATAACTCATTCTATGATGTAACCAAAAAACCGAACCGATGAAGTAAGATGGTGCAGTTGTAGGAAGACAAGTGGCCACTCACTGTGAGCCGATGATGATGCCAAGACAGGGAACTCCAAACGAAGTTATATCAGGCGATCCGATGGGAAGTGGAAGGGGAATCAAAAAAGCATGGGATCGAATGGTTTTGAAGCCATGAATAGACAAAGCATAAAACACCGAACACCAAGAGGGAGATGGAGAGGAAATGGAAAAGACAGAGGAAACGAAGAAAGACAGTGGAGCAAAATAAGTAGAAAGAAGATAGGGGCGAAGCTGACCAAAGCTAGTGTTGAGCACCAGAGAGCTTGATGGATTCAAGCAATCCATGAGAGGATCTGTCAGGACTGAGCATGGCACTGGGCTCCTTTCCATCAAAGACTAGAGAGGTCGAAGAGTTGGTGAGGAGAAGAGTCTGTGTACTCTAGTGGTTTGGGGAATCCAAGAACCACCCTGCTAAGCAAATTTCTGTTTAAAGAGACTCATATTGAGCTCCTCTATTGTAATTATCTACTTTAAGATACAATAAAAGAAGACCACCACTAAGAGCTGGACTGGAGATGTAGCCTTGGAGGATAGGGTGAACTCCTTGTTAAATTCTTGTGTTCTTATATTTTTTTACTGTATTTCTCTATTGTTTTCCATTTCAAGTGTCTATGTATTCGCAATATGATCGATTCGTTGCATAAATAACATAGACACACACCAACACATGAGTCTGTAATACCTTCAATTAATAATTCTTAACTGAGATCACTCATAGGGTGATTTTCAGACCAGGTATTTCACACATAAGTGTTTCAATTCTCCCAGTAGTTCAATATCTTCTAGGGTAGGCTAGATTGTCATGGATAGTATCTTAGGAAAGGTGGATTTTCTTTTGGTTCACTTTCCTCTTTACCTTCCTCAACCTCGCTGGGTGGAGGATGGCTATCTGGGAGAACATTCCCAGATCGCAAGTTAATTTCTTGAATCTCCATAGCATAAGTTGGGCATGATGGTTCCCCACTCTATACATGCTGAGCCTATCTATTGTTCGGGTTCATATTTGGCTTGGCAGGCATTTGGGGTTGCCTTGGTGGAGTAACAACTAACAGTTGTGGTTGGATAGGTTGTGGAGGCAGAATAGCGGGAGGAGAGTTGTATTGGGGCCTCCACTCCTGATGAGATGCATTCCATTGAGGTTACAACTGAGCATAGGGATGGAATGAATGAGTGGCTGCTTCGGCATGATATGAACATGTGAAGGACCAAAGAGGAGGTGTGGACTAGGAAGGATGTGCAGGGGGACCCCAAGATGGTACTGATGTGACTTGGTTGGGGTTGTAGTATGCCTGAGATGTCCCTTGCATCCCCTGCTAGTATGGTCTAGGTCCAGTCAGCCTCCTTTGATTTTTGTAATAGATCTGTTCAGAGAACCCTTCAACCCCTTAGAATATAGCCTTAAGACTAGTCAAGGAAGGGCACTTATCTGTAGAGTTATTTTCTTCACAGACTGAACAGACCTCTACAGAGCTCAATGGTCGGTAATTCCTACAATGCCTCTTGGTTCATCTAGGACAAAAGATGGCTAAAGTCGTCTCTACTTCATCTTGTTTTCTTTTGATATGTAAGGTATCCACTTGCATGGCAAGAGTCTGCAACAACTCACTCTTGAAGTCTTCCAAGATGCTTCCAATTTCTCCTTTAATGGATGATTTGGAAGAAGATGTACTGGCGATGGGTTGACCCCCCGTAATGTTCTTTCTCGCTACTCTAGAATGGTTTCTAAAAATAGTCTTTATGTCCTCATAGGATAGTTGGTAAATGTCTACACCGTCCAATAGATGGAGGGTATCTAAAAGGTCTGATTCCCCTGAGCAAGACCAACATCAGAGACTCAGGGTCAAGTGTACACCCGACCATTTTGTAATTAAGCTAGATCCTTTCTTCATATTCTTCCAGGGACTCATCACTTCCCATGGTCATTTGGAAGATTTCTTGTTTAGTATCCTTTTTCCTACAATAGTCTCGATACATGTTGTTAAAGGCTTGCTACATTTGAGCCCAAGTTGTGATTTTGTTGCCAGGTAATCCCATGAACCAGACTAATGCAGCATCCTTGAGAGTAGAAGGGAACAGTTTCAACTTTTTGTCATCTTCTGCATAGTCATAAGTTCGATAGATGGCAACAAACTCGAACAAGAAGGTGTCAAGATCTTTTGTAGTCAAACCATGGAAATGAGGTAGGATTGAACGACTTATATTTTTTATTTTCGTTTCCCCATTGGTCTCCCGAATGGGAAATCTACCCTCTATTCTTTCTCCATTTCCCCTAGCATTTTTGTTTTTAGCCATTGGTTCCAGAGGGCTGTTTTCTTCTTCTTATTCCCCTACAGGTTCTTCAAATAGGTCTAGTTGTTCACCTAAGGGTTCTTCTTGATCATAGCCCCGAAGAAGAGAGAAGGTTGGTTGTATAAAGCAGTGGGGGTGTTGGGAAAAAAATTTCCTCAGTTATCTCTATTCCTACGAGGCATAAAAGGAAATTTTTTGGTTGGTTTTTCTTGTTTCTTTTCGCCACACTAATAGTACCTACAGAAACTGAAATTGTGATTGAACAAAACAAATTGAAACTAGCTGAAATGAACTTGTTGAATGGAAATTTGCAGAATTGGAAAGGAAAGAAAGGAAATGCAGAACTGAAAGAAAAGAAATCACTAGTCTACTTTTTCTGAAATGAAATTTGTAGATTTGAAAAGGAAAGCAAGGAAATGCAGAACTTGAAAGAAATGAAATGATTGGTCTACTTGTGCCAAAATAAACTATTAGCAGAATGTTGTAATAGGAAATAGAAGAAAGCAATAGTCGCATAATACTCTGATGCTTCCCCAACAACGATACCAAAAAGTGGTGAGTGCCAATATAAAAGCAAGAATTCCGCAACTCCTGGGTTGCCAACTTTAATTTTATCAACCCGGTAGTTCGTAACAAACTTCGAAGTGTCAGTGCTATATGCACAAGTACTTGTTCTTACTGCAGGTTATCACTTGGTCAACTTTCACAAGATCACTAGGAGCTCATGCCAAATTCTATAGATCTTAGAAAAAGCTCTATGTGTGATGAAAGAAAGAAAGATTACTCTATAGAAGCTATTCTAATTGCAGAAAGGAAAAAAAATGGAATGTGAAGCAAGACCTAGTAAACCCTAGTTAACAAGCTAATTCTAATTTTGCCAAAAACATTATGAAAACCATGAAAGCAATGCCATTACCTACTCAAGAAATTAAACAACATCTAACCATGCTATTTCTGGAAGTAAATAAGAAAAAAACATTTTTTTTTATTTTTATGTCTTTTTATGTGAATTTGACATGCATCAAATTTATTGTGTGTGAGCGTGGCAGCGAAAAGGTGGCATTGGAGGGTGGTTTTCGAGCTTGGGAGGATAGAGGATGTTGTGGATGGGTCCTAGTAGGTCTTAGGTGGCCTTCTGAAGGCTTTTCCCACACTTCGCCTTCAAAATAAAGCATATAGGAAAAACTATTAGAGGACATAGCAAAACTACAGTAGGCCTACATGAGGGGGCTAAGAGAAATTTATGCTATTTTGAGCGGGTGAGAGTGGGTGGAAAATGTGGATGAAGGTTGAGGTGAGGTGTTAGAGCACCTAAGGTCTACAATGAATCATTGGGAGAGAGAAAGATGATTGTGTTTGCTCAAGGGGAGAGGAAGAAGTTCTATGAAAAATTAAGGAAACTAAGGAAGCATTGAGGTGAGGTTTGGGAGACCCGTAGGGCATGGATCATATGGGGAATGTGATTGATGATAAGCTGTCCTACTACTGGAAGAGATCTTCTGCATAGAAAGTCACAGTCAACCAAGAAGATCAACCAAGCAATGAAATGAGTGCATCTAGAAAAATAGAGTTTTGAATTAAAGTGTTCTAAACTATGATCTATGAAAGGACATGCTGAGAAATGCTATAAGAAAGGAAAGCATGAAAGAGGAATATTGAAAATCAGGAAATGAATAGGATAAAGGAGATCTGAAGCAAATCAAAACTGGACTATCAACCTACTAAAGAGCTGCGAACACTAGAAGTCCTATGAATGAGGAAAATCTGTGTTTTTGGGGCAACAGGAGAGTCTTTTACCTAAAATCATGGTCCCAGAGGGAGGAAGAGAGACGAAGGCACTATTTCTATCCTTTTGAATCTTTTCTAATCACTACTTAACCTGCTGTAGAAAGCACAATGGAAGCAAACTACTGAATCATCAAAAGCAACATATTCTTAACCATAGAAGAAAAATACATCTAACAACAAATTAATCTACAAACTCAAGTAAAGCATATAAATACAAGGAAAGAGAAGCTTGGCCACCTGGATTGGGCCCTAACCCAAGAGCTTGAGCCCTCTGAGGTAGCTCAGTGCTAGTTCAAAAATGATTCCATCTTCATTATCAAAAAATAGCAAGATTACATGAAATTCTCACAAAAGAATAAGCTCGAAATTTGAGCAGAGTTTACATAAGCAAAAAATATTTACCCTAGTGAGGCCCTAGGCCTCTGTACTTATACATCTGAAGCTACGAACAATTTCCTTAAAATTAGGGAGGCTTGGCTCTCAAAACTCAAGATAACTATTAGTCATCCTCCCCTTGTTCGGGTGCCTTCTGATGCATGATTTAGCTGCTTGTACTCTGAGCTAAATGAAGGGGAGTTCGAAGTGAGGAGTAATAAATGAGGGGCATTCCATCCTATAAGTCCATTCCTCTATCTACTTCGAGTTATTGGTGCCATTTGACCACTAGATCCTTGACTTTGACCTTGAAATCCATCAATAATCTGCATTAAATGCATGTGAGACCACATGGCATCATAACTATCTCAACACACTCTATAAGCATAAATATAACCATAAAATCATACAATAAGTTAAGATAATAGTTGATTTGACTAGTTTAGGAGGTAAAATGAGCCCATATAATTACCCATTTATGAGGCTCATCACCACCGACGCTTGAGGTGAAGATGGGGGTTTTGATTAAAGTTAGAGGAAATTTTAGGAAGCCTCTTGGAGTTCATGTTGTAAAACTTCTTCTTATATATTAGATACTTAAACATAGCCCTTATTTCAATTGGGGAGAGGCCAGGTTTGATTAGGAGGATAGGATAGGGGGTATTTCCCTTTATCTTGAGAGTGTAGGTTACGAATTTCTTTTAAATAATATCAATATCTCTCAACTATTCTCTGCATATAGTACAACCCCAGATTTCACAACTATATAGGAAAATAGGGTTGACGAGGGTATCAAAGAGGAACCTTTTCCTACACCAAAGACAAAGATCAACAACTTTACAATTGTTTTCAATCTCATAATAAACTTTCCATCATCCAATAATATTTTTCTCAATGTTGTAATTCGAGTTGAGCTGATAAGGAATGTTAATACCCAATGATTTATTAGAAGAGACATTTTCCAAGGATTTTCTATAATAGACAGAATTTCCATGGGTAATCATTTTGGATTTAATTATCATGATTTTAGTCTTGTTAGTATTAACCGTCATACCCATCTTGGAGCAATAGTCATAAAGATTTGTAAGTTCCTTGTCCAAGTCCTCATGAATTATAGCAAGAAGAACAATATCATCAGCATAGAAGAGAAGAGTAAGGATAATACTAGCAAGCTCATTCCCCTTCCACCTTGTGATTTCCAAACACTCCTCTAGCTTATCAATGTAAACACAAGAAAGGCTAGGGGAAAGGGGACACCCTTGCTTAACCCCTATATTTCATTTAATATCTTTCGACCGCCCTTCATTGGTATTAAGCTTGGAACAACCGTCTCATAGAGGTAAATCACAATAATCTTAAACTCAATAGGAATCATTTTCTCATTAATTAATTTCCAAAGCTTATCCCAAGGAATAGTGTCAAATACTTTTCTAAAATCAAAAAATAAACAAAAGAGACCAACTTTACTATTACTACATTCCTCAGAAATGACAAGATGATCGATAACCAATTGGTATCTCATAAAACCATATTTCCCTTTAGCTCTTTTACCATGGATTTCAAGCCTATGGCTAATCTTCTTATCTGAACTGAAACCATAAATCTTGGCTAAGATGTGGCTAACCATAATGGTCATGTAGTTAGAGGGAGCAACTTTATCCCCATTTTTAAAGATAGGCACAATAAGGCTTTGTGTCCAAGTTTTATGGAAGCCATGCTTTATAGAAGAATTGATAAGCTTGTGGAGATGAGGAATGAGGATAGCTCTTCCAAGCTTTAAGATCTCAACTTGGTATCCTTCAATACCTTTAACTTTCCCATTAGTGAGCTTATTAATACGAGACTCATTGTCCTCAATGGAAAATATATCATGCTTAATAGGAGTGCTAATGATGTTTTCCATGGTGTCTAAAGATTCATACAACTTGTTAAGGTAGATGTCCCATATTTCTAAGGGGATTGAATGTTTATCTTTAGATGTATAAATAATTAGATTCTACCAAAACTTTTTGGGTGCGACTTTAGCGAAGTGGAAAATATTCTCTTGTCTTTTATTAACATATGAACAATTCTTCTCTTTAGTGAGGGCCTTTTATATATTAATATTTCAGAGATTTGCAATTTCGTTAGGAGCATAACGAATACTTTTCTTGACACTTTTATAATCTTTGTCATGCCAAAGGTTGGAAGTTTTATTTATCTTGTTATATGAAACCTCAATGGATAACTTGTTAATGGAAGTGGAAAGAGTAGTAGTAAAATTGTGATAAATTTGATCAATATTGTTATTATAATTTGGGGAACTTAAATCTGTTATGAAACTAGCTCACGAAAAGATAGGAAATATAGATCAACGCCTTAGAATTCATCCTCTTCTAGGGGAAACCTCCTTTACATTACACAAATGAACAATTCTTGGATGATTGAAATGACAAAACCTCCTTTCTATATATAGGAGTCTAAGGGGCCACAATATACCCAAACCGACCTAACAATAATAATATAAAGGAGCAAAATAACAATAGTGGGATTTTATGGGGCACAATAATAACAATATGGGGACAATAGGGGCACAACAATAAAAATAAGAGATACAATGACAATAGTATTGGGGGAATCTCTAGTATTATAGGGACCCAACATGCACCTCTCATTCAAAAAGTGTTGTCTTCAACGCTTGAGAAGTTCTACATGCTTCTGTATAAAATTCTCATCCTCCCATGTGGAATCTTCAATGGGTAAGCTCTTCCACTTGATGAGATACTCTGAAATTGATTGATTTTGTAGCTGTTGAGTTCTTGTTTCTTTGATTGCTTCGGGTTCCAATATGATTTTTCTTTCCTCATCAAGTTTTGGCAATATTGTTTGACTTGGAAGCTTGTCACCTATAACCTTATTTAAACATGAAACATGGAAAACTGGGTGTACTCGAGAAGCTTCCGGAAGCTCCAACTTGTATGCCACAGTACCTATCTTTCACAACAACTTGTACGGACCATAATACTTTGGTGATAATTTATTATCCTTCTTAGCTTTCTTAAGGGAAATTTTTTTATATGGTTGTAGCTATAGAAATGCCCAATAACCTACATCAAAATTTCTTTCCTTGCAATGCTGATCTGCCTGCTATTTCATTCAACTCTGCACCAAGGGGAGCTTATCCTTTAAGAATTGGAGAACTTGTTGCTAATGCTCGATGTGATCTTCGACTACTTGAACCTTATAATTTTCTCTTTAATATGATCTGATGGATGGTAGATGATATCCATAAATTGCCATAAATGGGGTCATTTTTCTTGCAGTGAAGTGTTGTACCACCATTCAACCAAAGGAAACCATTTGACCAATTGTGTCTATTTATCAGATACAAAGAAACGAAGATATCCTTCCAAACATTTGTTTACTATCTCATTTTTCCCATCAGATTGAGGATGATAAGATGACCTATGAGCTAACTGAGTACCAAGACAAGAAAATAATTTTTTCCAAAAAATTCTAGTGAAAATGGGATCTCTGTCGCTTACAATAATCTTTGGGTTTCCATGTAGCTTTTCAATTGTTTCCATAAATGCAGTAGAAACTGTACTCACTTTAAATGGATGAGATAATGCACAAAAGTGTGCATACTTGGTAAGTCAATCAAATACCACTATGATAACACTCTTTCCTTTAAACTTGGGTAAACCTGTGATAAAATCCATTGAAACCTCCTCCCAATGTTGGATTGGAATGGATAAAGGTTGTAATAGTCCACGGGTCTTAATTGTTTCAACTTTATTTTGTTGGCAAAGAAAACACTCCACCACAAACTTTTGAATATCCAATTTAAGGCCATCCAAAAAAATCCTTCTTAACCATGTGGTAGGTTTTTAGAAATCCTGAGTTCCCTCCTAAGGGAGAGGTGTGCAATTCCCTAAGAATCTTTCACTTGAGTTGGGAATTGTTACATAGGTATAACTGATCCTTGTACCATAATGAATCATTTTTCCAGCTAAATGTATTAGATGTACTGGGATCTTGTTGTATCTTTTGAATGAGTGCCCACACTTCCTCATCATTCTTCCATTCATTTCTTGCTTTGTTTATCCAATCTCGTTCGTTCATAGAAATGGCGCAAAGAAATGCTTCCACATCCTCATCCTTTCTTGAGAGTTCATCTGCCACCACTTTTTTATTCCCTTTTTAGTACATGATTTCAAAGTCATAACCCAACATCTTTGTGACCCATTCTTTCTACTCTTCTGAAGATAATCTTTGTTCTAAAAAGTATTTAAGACTATCATGATCTATTTTTACCTTGAAGTGTCTTCCCATTAGGCAGGGTTGCATTTCTTAAGTGCATGCAGTATTGCCAACATTTCCTTCTCATAAATTTCTTTGTGTAAATACTTTATTTTGATTGGACGACTTTCGAAAGCAACGGGTCTTTCTTCTTGCATTAAAACAACACCAATTCCATTTCCTGAGGCATCACATTCCACAATAAAGGTTTTTGTGAAGTCTGGTGCATGTAAGACTTGTGCTTGGCACATTGCCTCTTTAACATGTTCAAAAGCCTTCGTTGCTTCTGGAGTCCATGAAAATTCATATTTCTTCAATAATGTTGTTAGAGGTGTTGTTATTCTCCCATAATTCTTAACAAACTTGCGATAATACCCTGTCAACCTGAGAAATCCACGTAGATGCTTTATGGATGTTGGGATTTTCCGTTCCTTAATGGTTTTAATTTTCTAGGGTCTACCTTAACACCTTCATGAGATACAATATGACCCATATATTCCACCTCTTGTACTCCAAAGAAACATTTGGATATTTTTTCATATAATTGCTTCTCCTCCAATAGTTTGAGCACCATGTCAACATGTTGGACATGATATTTCCAAGTCTTGTTGTAGATTAGTATATCATCAAAAAGTACTAACACAAATTTTATAAGGAAGGGTTTGAAAATGGAATTCATCAAACCTTGAAATGTAGAAGGTGAATTACTAAGGCCAAAAGGCATGACCAAAAATTCTTAATGACCCTTATGAGTTCTAAATGATGTTTTTGGAATGTCTTCAGTCTTCATTCTGATCTGATGATATCCTAAACGAAGATCCAACTTGGTGAAGTAAATTGATCCATGCAATTCATCCAATAATTAATCAATGACATGAATGGGAAATTTATCTTTAATAGTGAGCTTGTTGAGCTCCCTATAATATGGAAACATGTGCCATGATCCATCCTTCTTGTGAACCAATACTACTGGAGTAGATAAATAATTTTGACTAGGTTGAATTATACCAGCCTCTAGCATTTCTTTAACCATACGTTCAATTTCACTCTTTTGGACATAGGGATATCTGTAAGGCCTGATTGTTTGGAGGAACGCTTCGTGGAGTCAAATTAATAGCGTGATCATGATCATGAATAGGTGGCAGGCCTTTGGGAGTCTCAAATACCTTAGAATGATTTTCCAAGACTTTTTGGAGATCTGGAGAAATGGATGATTTCGATGTGGGAACATCTAGTGAACATAATTGTGTAATTATTTCTCATTGTTCTTTCTTTAGAAGCTTTGTCATTCCGTTAGAGCTGATTATATTTCCTGATTTCCCTGCGATATCCCTTAATTCAAATTCCTTTCCTTCTGAAGAGAATTTCATGAAAATTTCTTGGAAATTAAAAGCTATTGTACCCAAGTATTGCAACAATTAGACTCCAAGTACAACATCGGCACCACCAATTGGAAGGGAAAGCATTGGGCTATTCCATACATATTCTCCCATGGATAGCTTGATATTGTGGAACTTTCCTAAGCAATTTATCGTTCCTCCACATGCAACCATCACTTGACACTCTGGTGCTGGATACAGGAACCAATTCAATTCCTTCGCTATCTTACATTGAATAAAATTATGGGTACTTCCCAAATCAATCAACGTGATTACATTTTTCTTCTTGATATTCCCTTAACACATATTTCATTAAATTTGGAATTAAGTGATGAATCTAGAATTTCAAAATAACCAAAAACCTCAATTCTATTGATATCATTGTAATAAAAAAAATTCAAATTTAATGAATTATGTGTTCCTTCTATCTTGATAGTTTGAGGAGTGGTAATTCTAGCCAATGCATTACAATATATTTTTGGATTCATTTCTTATTTTTCTAGGGTTTGTTCATATTGTATATCCTCTTCTTTTGACATTTATTATTCCTTTTCTTCCTCCTCTTTACAATCTATGTAAAATAATTTCTTCTCGGGACACTTATGACCTTTAGTGTAATTGTTGTCACAACTGTAACAAAGCCCTTTTGTTCTTTTTTCTTCGAATTGTTGTGGTTTCAACCATATAGGTTGTGGATGGCTAGGGGCATCAACACTTCCATCTTTATAATTGTGAGTGGTAGGCTTCCTTGTTGCCATAATTTTGTTTTCCATTTTTCTTGCCAACCTGAATACCTTCTCCAATGAATATGGTTCCCAAAGGTAAACTTCATGTTGAATGTTATATTTTAAAGTCCCTATGAACATATCAATCCTATGCTCCTCTGGAATATCATTTAACCTTATATTCAATTTTTGGAAGTCCTCAATGTGCTCCATCATTGAACCCTTTTATTTGAGATTTATGAATTGGCTAAAAAAAGTGTTTCTTTTTGTATCCTCATAATGTGCTATCATTTCATCCATAAAAATAGCCCAAGTGACAATTTATTTACGAGAGCAAAGCCATCGATACCATACAAATTGATTTGGTTCCAAATATAAAGTTGCAATGTGTACCTTTTGTGTGTTTTCCACATTATGGAGATCGAAAAATTGCTCCATTTGTAGTATCCATGTTCCATGACCATTGCCATAAAACTTACTCATATCAATCTTTGGAAAATGGCGGTTCCTCAATCCAATGTTCGAGTCTATGAAATCATGATTAACATTTATTTTTTTCTCATCATGAGTTTCCTTTACTACCCTTATGCCATTAGTAATAATTTCTTGTAGAAAATTTGTCAAATATGTCTTCAAATCTTCCATGTCTTTCTTTAAATCATCCATCTTAACTTCCATGCCATCCATCTTAGCTTCCATGCTGTTCATCTTAACTTCCACATCATTCATCTTAGCTTCTACGCCTTTCTTTAAACCATCCATCTTAGCTTCCACACCTTTCTTTAAACCATCCATCTTAGCTTCCACGCCATACATCTTAGCTTCTACGTCTTTCTTTAAACCATCCACCTTAACTTCTACATCTTTCTTTAAACCATCCATTGTAGCTTGTCTTACTTTTTGTGCGAGTGAAATTTGTTACGTTTGGTCTCGTAATTTTCATATATCATGTTGCATTTCTTCCTCTTCTTAATGAGTCATGCTAGAGCTTTCAAGTTGCTTACTAGGTGTTTCCATTTTCTTTCTTTGGGCATCAATTACCGATAATAATTCTTCACTATGCACTTTGAATTCCTTCAAACTAATCTTTCAAACCAAGCTTATGGAAAATTTAAAAAAAACTACAGAACTTTTTTTTTACTTTGTAGGAGCTCGATATTGAATGTGATGTATCTCTGTAATTTTCGATCTCCAAGGTCTGAAATTTATTCTTGTGATATCCCTTTGAGTAGTCTTTCTAACCCTGCAAGTCTGAACAAGATTGGATTCTCCAATTAAGGGTTATCTGAAATCTCCCACGATGTCATGGGAATAGACTCGTTTAGTAGAGAAAACTTGTACGACGTGCCGTGGGTCACTGTTTCAACCTTAGGTTGTCAAAATGATACCCTAACAACTAATGTCCATCCGATTTCTGCAACTTGTTACGAAAATTCAATCTGATGTTGAGAGCTAACGTTATGACAATTTTCCCAAGGTGGCTTGTTTGGAATGTAATTCGGCGGTCTGCAAAACCCCCAATTTCCTCAGATTATATCTCCCAAAATATATAGAGACAGGATTTGAAATTTGGATACAAGGTTCAGACGAATTTAGTCTCAAATGGTTTTTCTTTAGCTTCTAAAACTTTGTAGCGAAACTGCTATAGAAAAATCCCATGATGACTTGTTTTAGCTAAAATTCTGGAGCTTGTAAAAACCCTAACTTCCTCAGATCATATCTCGAAAATATAGCGCGAAAAGACATGAAATTCAAATGCAAGGTTCCAGCTGATTTTTCTCAAATGGGTTTATTTTGTAGCTTCCAAAACTTCGTATCATAATTTTTATAGCAAAAATGCCATGATGGCCTGTTTGGGGCAATGAAACCCTAGAATCCACAACTCTGATACCAAATGTTATGAAACCATCTCACAAAAAGATAGAAAAGATAGATCAATTCCTTAGAATTCAGCCTCTTCGAGGAGGCAACCTCATTTACATTACACAAATGAAAAATTCTTGAATGATTCAAATGACAAAACCTCCTTTCTGTATATATGAGTCTAAGGGGTCACAATATAACCAACCCGACCTAACAATAATAATATAAAGGCACAAAAATAACAATAGTGGGATTTTATGTGGCACAATAATAACAATATGGGGACAATAGGGGCACAACAATAATAATAAGGGATACGACGAAAATAGTAATGGGGGAATCACTAGTATTATAGGGACCTAAAAAAATCCCTTTTCAATTCCATTAATAAAGGGTCAATATTAATCATATTGAAACGAGTGCGTTTTTTACTTTCACTAGAATATTTCATGTGCATGGTATGCATAACAAGGTTGAGGTTTAAAGAGAATGACCTGTGATCAGATACAGGCTCAAAATATTTAAAAAGCTCAAATCTGGTAATATGGTTGAGGAAATGGGTGTTCAAAATCACATAGTCCACAACACTACTACCCAACTGATGTAAACAATTCATGTAGCCAGAGAAAGGCCACTTTCTAGTACCATTATAGATAATAAGGTCTCGGGAACTACAAAGTTTTAGCACCTTAGTGACAAATAAGTTCTCACTTCTGTCTTCAGAGGTTCTCTTTAATCTATTAGCTAAGTCATCACCTTATTCAAGACACAAGGGGCGAGGGTTAGAGTGGTTACTTAACACAATACCTTGGTTGGTAGAAGTTCTAGCATTGAAGTCTGAAAGAAAAAGGATATTACCTTCATTTCTCACGTTGTGAACGTCTTTTTCTAAGGTACTAAAAGGAAAATTCTTATCTAAGTTATCTTTCTTATAGGAGGTACAATTGATAGGAGCGAAATAGAATATAGCAAGAAAAAACTAATTGGAGGAAGAATGAGAGACATCGATTGAAATGTATTCATTAAAGGGGTCGATAATATAAAGTTGGATGTGAGAAGAAACATTGTTCTTTTTATAATAGGTTATACTACCAAGACCCCTTCGAGATGATTTCTTGTTCCAAGTATACCAAAGAATAAATCCATCAAGGCAAGGAACCTTATATTCTTCATATTCCCATGTTTCAACGAGAAAAATAAGGTCAATATCACTTGGGATCCAAATTAACATAGGACTCTATGCCATGAGAAACCCCGACAGTTCTAGAAGATGATCCTTCGTGATCCTAATCCCTATTTATCACTCGTATTTTGAACTCTATCTCGAATAATAGATTTCCAATTCCTAATGATAAACCATTCCCCTTTTTTCCTTGCCTCCTTAGTCTTTTGGACTTGTTTCCTCTCTCTAGCTTTGTCTTTTGGAATCAGATCCTCATTTATAAAGATTTTGGTTCCTTGTAGGGTCAAGGATTTCTTGAGTATATATAATTTGTGGTTATTTCAACTTACCTTAATACAGATTAGTCTATGTTTATTCTCAAGTAACTTTCCTACCTAGATTGCTTTCGTGATATAGGTTGTTTGAATTTGAGATTTTGTTTTTAATCATTCGTTTACTATTTCTAATGTTTCCTCATTATTTTGTTCTTCTATACCAACAACTATAAAGTATAAAGATATTTTATGGTGCTCATGGTCAAGTTCAATCAATATGTTAAATTCCTATTTTATGGGTTTAATATCTAATTTACCCTTTGAGTTATTTAGGGCTAAGCTATTATTGAGTTGTTATTTTAGAATTTTAATCTCGCTTTTTAGGGATTTCTTTTCTTCAATCTATGATTGTTTACTATGTTCTATTTCTTGAATCTTAACATTCATTCCTTGGAGTTCATTTTCAAGCGAGATTATTCTATTTTCTAGCGATTTGTGATTTTTTTCAAGCAGTGTCAATAATTGTATTTTAAGTTGGGTTTCTCTTTCTTCTCTTCACTTGTCTAAAGATTCTATGTAGTCATAAAGACTATCTAGAGTAATTTTACTTGGTCTATCTTTGCTAGAGGGGGCCTTAGATATGTGAGGGGAAGTACTCGTAATGTAAATAAGAAAGAGTTAACAAAAGTGGGTGAGCAGGAACGTATGCACCTGTGAGATTCCAAGTAATTGAGGTCACCCATAAAGATCGACTCCTTTAGATAGAAACAAATGATAATTTGTTTCAAACTGAAGAGTTCCACTATCTTCTTAGATGACGTCTAGTCACACCTGACATTTTGCTCAAATAGCTAAACAACCAACTTTTTTTTTGTCACCTCACCATATGACCCAAGCAGAGCGCCTTAGAGAGAATATCGAGTCTTTCGCAGAGAGGATCACTGAAATTTGTATTTAGATGAGAATTATGTATTTAGATGTGAATTATGTATTTAGATGTGAAGTGAGATCAAATCCATGATATATTCAGTATTGGCGAAGATCCACTGCACTGCAGAGAAAATATCCACTGCATCTCAAAGAGTATCACCAAAGTCCATGTTAGGCCCCTATACTACTAGTGTAACCTCTTATTGTTATTATTGCAACCACGTTATTTAATTTTTGTGCCCATGTAGTCCCCATATTGTTATTATTATGCCCCATAGAAGCCCACTATTATTATTGTCGTTCCCTTACATTATTATTGTGTGAGCTTTCATTATATTATGACCCCTAGTTTGTATTTAGATGCGAATTATGTATTTAGATGTGAAGTGAGATCAAATCCATGATATATTCAGTATTGGCGAAGATCCACTACACCGCAGAGAAAATATCCACTGCATCTCAAAGAGTATCACCGAAGTCCATGTTAGGTCCCTATACTACTAGTGTAACCTCTTATTGTTATTATTGCAACCCCCTTATTTAATTTTTGTGCCCATGTAGTCCCCATATTGTTATTATTGTGCCCCATAGAAGCCCACTATTATTATTGTCGTTCCCTTACATTATTATTATTATGTGAGCTTTCATTATATTATGACCCCCTAGACTCCTATATATAGAAAGGGGGTCTTGTGATTTGTATCATCCAAGAATTGTTCATTTGTGTAATGTAAAGGAGGTTTCCCACTCGAAGAGGTTGAATTCTAAGGCGTTTATCTCTCTTTTCTATCTTTTTGTGAGTTGGTTTCATAACAGTCCACCACACTGTACAGAGAATCACCAAAGTCAATATTTAAATGTCGCCTAGCGGAGACCACTGAAGCATATTACCTAAATCTATATTTAAATGTTGCAGAGACCACCAGAATGTATCACAAAATATCGCGAGAGGGACCATTGAACATTTCACCAAGGTTTCATAATAAGCACGAGAGAGAGAGATATCACCGAGGTTTCATCGAAGTCTTTATTGAGGTTTCACCGAAGTATGTATTTAGGTGTTATAGAGACCACCGAAACATATCACAAAAGATCAACGCAAGACCAACAAACATATCACCAAGGTTTCATAAGTAGACCAAAAAATATAGTAAAAAATGGCGATGTAAAAAAATGGTTTTTGAAAAAGTTATAATTTCCCCAAGAGTTGCTCTATAATGCAATATCTATAACCTAATATTTTTGTAATATTTTATTTTATAAAATTCTTAAATTAAATCTAAAAGAAAAAAGGTATGGGGAGATGTAGTGGTGCAAAATAATGATTTCATAACTATATTTAAATTTAACTAATAAGCACATAAAAAAATAATACATACAATGAACTTACAATATAACAATATTTTTAACCATGGATATTCACCTGCATCTTACCATGGATGTTATTAACTTGTAAAATGGCTTTGTTATAATACCATGACCCACCATAGCTTATCAATACCACATGCACAAAAACCATAACCTATTTTCAAATCAAATATTTTATAAATATTTTATTCTATTGAGATGCATTGTGAGTCCTAACCTATTTTAATGTCCTATCCTAACCTCTCATGTAAATTTTTTGACTCCTAATTATATAAAATTAAAAAGATAATATTAACTAAAATAGAATATAGGTAAAAAAGAAGTAAATAGGTTTTCCTATCAATACGATTTGCCCAAACACCTATAATTCATTTCAGTCCCTATGTAACATTTTAAAAACATGAAGAGGTCTAAATACTGCAAATACTTGATTTTAATTTGATTTGGTCACACATATAACAAACTTACACCAATACCATGTGCGCAAAGAATATATATATATATATATATATATATATATATATATATATATATATATATATATATATATATCTACTAGTCTAGATCCATCTTAAATTCCAGTCCACGAAGAGAGATGTTTTTAATTTTATTTTATAATATTTTTTAAGCTAAATTTGAACATAGAAAATGTATGAACAAAATTTTGTAATGTCCCATAAACATTTTGACTTGGAAGTTTAAATACCACATATATTTTATTTTAATTTGATTTGGTCACACATGTAACAAATGTACACCAATACCATGTGCCTAAAGAAAAAAAAAATATATATATATATATATATATATATATATATATTCTACTAGTTTAGATCCATCCTAAATTGCAATCTACCCAGAGGTATTTTTAATTTTATTTTATAACAATTTTTAAATTAAATTTGAAAACAAAAATGTATGAATGAAATGTTTTAATGTGTCAAACATTTTGACTTGGTAAAATTACATAAACAAAAAAATATATATAATTAAAAAATATATTTATAATTATAATTATAATTAATTATGATTACTAATAATAGTATTTTTGATCTTGTGGACCTACCAAGTGCAAAGAAAGATCAAACTAAATTGCTTAAACTAATATCCATAATTTAGTAATATACATAATTTAGTAACGAAGTGTTATAGAAATGGTCCTTATTGTTACCCAATCCTAATAATAAGGTGGACCAAATAATTTTACCATTCAGCCTGGAAACCCAACCCACTTGAAACTAATTTCAATTTAGTCTCACGAATAAATATTTAATCGGTATTTAATCGTGTTTTCTCTTTTTTTATGTCATATCTTAACTAAGACTTCGTAGGTTGAAGGATTGTTCTAGCATCGTTATTTCTGATATTCTGCGACGGCTCTCGCATCGTTATTTCTGATATTCTGCGACGGCCCCGGGCAATTTCGAACAAGTTACAGAAGAAATCACCATCAGTTTCGAGAAATATGGCCGCAGCTTCATCTTCTTCCGACAATCTCTCGAGTTCTACCGGTGAAAAGCTTGTTTTCGATTTGTCAGGCGATGAAAAGTCGAAATACATGAAACTCACGGGAGCAGGAGTTGAGAGTATTCCTGAGTCGAAACAATCTTGTTTAATGGAGGGGCGTAGTTCCCCAGTGGAGAAAGGAAAGGCGAGCATTAGTGGAGTCGGTGATTCTGATAAAATACCCGATGAAAGTGTTGTGCTTCAAAAGTCGAATATAGAACCAGAGATCTCTTATGTCTCGAACTGTTTTAGTATAGTAATTTCGAAAAGGATCAGGCAATTTAGGTCAAATAATTGGTCGTGGAAAAAATGTGGGCAATATAGAAGACATCAGGAATCTCATTCCCAAAATCAAAGAACTCTCTAATATGCAAGTCACCGAACAAGGAACAAGGATGCTGGATTCCATAGTAGAAAAAGGGAGCATCGAACAAGGATGCTGGATTCCATAGAATATGTCAGAAACTTGTTTAATAATTTCGAAAATAAGAAGGGCAAGGTGATAGCCGGTGGATCAGGCAATTTAGGTCAAATAATTGGTCTCGGAAAAAATGTGGGTAATATAGAAGACATCAGGAATCTCACTGCCAAAATCAAAGAATATAACAAAGTAAAATTGTCTCGCATCAGGGAATTGTATAATAAGTTGCAGGAAGAGAAGTTGATGTCAATACCTTCACGAGCAGGTGATTCAGATAAAATAACTAGTGCAGAAGTTGTCACTGAAATGTCAGGCATCGAAAATGTGACTGCGGATAATAAATTGCAAGAAGAGAAGTTCATTTCAATAACTTCAGGATCATGTGATTCAGATAAAATAACTAATGTAGAAGTTGTCGCTGAAATGTCAGCCATCGAAAATGTGACTGCTGATAATAAGTTGCAAGAAGAGAAGTTCATGTCAATACCTTCAGGATCATGTGATTCAGATAAAATAACTAGTGTAGAAGTTGTCACTCAAATTTCAGGAATCGAAAATGTGACTACTGAAATGCATGCAGAAATTTCTCCTCAATCTCTGGAGATGTCTGAATTGCTAGATTTCAACGAGTTGCTAAGTGATACTGGACCTCACAAAAGGCAAAGAGGAGGGTTAGACTTATTTCAGTTCCTTCCACCACTTCCTGCCCTAGCGGATCCACTTCAAACTATGACTGTAGGATCTGATTATGAGCGTACAGTCATGGCACTCCGTGCAAACATGTCTGTACCTCCACCGCAAGTGTCTGGACTGGGTGATCAGCTTTCAAAAATGAATTTACAAGCTCCAGATGGGCGTGAAAAACAATCAGAGGACAACTGAGCAAGTACTTTTCTCAAGTAAGTAAATCAATTCGTTGTGGATTGTAAATCATAATAAATATTAAGCATTATGTCACTAATTTAACAGCCTTTTCATATAATTATGTCTTTATTAGTACCAAAGTTCGATTGTTTCACTTGTATAGTTTTGAAAGAAAATTGTTGCTATGGAATAATAGGTTTGGCGTCATATTTATGTCAAATCCCATTTCATTTTTGCAGGGCATATTCTGTTTTGTTTCGCGTTATATTCATGTTATATATCAAATTTAAGGATTGGAAATTTAAGGATTGCGAAAGGTGAATTTTTGCTAAGAGAAAAATTATTTCATATTTTAGAACTGGAGGTCAATCGGGAAACTGAGGAATTGTTCGTAATGGAAGCATAATCCAGCTGACATAATTGTAGATGCATGGAAATGGGAAAGGATATTACTTTTATATTGGATTAGAGTTATTTATCTTCTATTAGAAACTTTTGAAAAATTGGATATTTAAATTTGTGAGTATGGATGTGAATTCTTTGTAAGTATATTTCCAGTTGGCAGATTTAAATAATATATGTTTTGAAAATTATATTTAATATTTTGACAAAATGTTTTGTTTTTTTAATGATGTTTTAATTTTTCTTAAATATTTTGTTTTTGATAATAGTGTTATTGTTTATAATATTGATGATGATATTGTTTATGATATGTATGAGGATGTTGTGGTTATGATAGTGATTTTATTCAATATATTGATGTTAGATTATATTAAACTAATTAAAAGGGGAAAATATGTTTATTAGCTCTCTATCAACAAATATTTTCTCAAACCAATCAATGTAGAGCTAATCATATTTCCCTTTATCTATCTAGGAAAGTGAACTTCTTTATCAAATCCAACATGACTAGTAGAATATCTACTGACTTGGTACCTTTTATTTCTTATGGTGTAGACATTTCCCCCACTTATTCTTGTAATCATTTACTAGTGTTGTCCACTAGTGCTCTTGAATTGAGTTTAAACCAAACCATTGCAGATACATCATATTATCACAACTGTTACCTTTCCTTGAGGGTCTTCACAATTCCCTTTGAGTTTATCATTGTTCTAGTTTCTTACATTCTTCAGTACACCATATTATATCTTGATTAATACCATGCTCATTTATCATGACATGTGGAAGAGTTCTACCTTATCAAATTCTAGCCAAGATATACCAATCTCATGCTTCCAAGCATGTTCTGCTACAAACCCTTCCTACAATATTTCTTAAAAAATCAATCTACTTTCTAATGATCAACTCTTTTCTAAAGCTATGCATGCCTATTCCTTTCATATAGTCATCTAGTTGACTTCCTTTTAAATGTGTTTATTCTTTCCTTGAAGTTGAGACTCCTTTCTTAAGGTGAGAAATGCTTTAATTATATATTTTTGCAACAACTTGACTATCCTCATACTTGCAAGCTAATTTCATAATCTTCTAGTAGAATATGCCTTTTTCATGTTATTATGAATCTAAATAACCTTCTCATAATGATGGTTTGGTTAATATCAAGTATCATTGTGATTCTCCCTGTTAGTATATTTTTTCTATAACAATATGATGTCAAAATGTAAGTGTATAAACAATTGAGTGCTAGAGGTTCCAAATCCTTCTCTCTTTCCCTTGCTAAGATGAAACTGATTGTGCAAACTCTAATCCTTCCAAAGCTATATGCATCTTTCCATGATGCCATAAGCCTCTTTCTTGGATTTATTGATTAATATAGATTTTATGGTCTTCATTCTTCAACATCTTTTTAGGTTCTCCATTTTATTCATCTATACGAGATCCACTCCTTTCATTCCTCTTACCTTTCTTCTTATTTTGAGGATCCTTGGGAAAATATCTTTTAAAATTTCCATATACATTGCAACCAAAGAATTATATTTTAAGCATAGCTTATCTTCAACATGGTTGATTGTTGTTGTTATTAATATTTTCTTAATGAGGTTCAAAACTTCCAAACTATCCCTTCTTCTTTTATCTAGAAACAAAATACTGAGACTTTTCATTAGGTTTGGTTTCATCTTTGGCTTTTAATCTTCTCTTTTCTACAAAACAAAAATACCACAACTCATCAAAATTTCGGGTGTTCTGTCTTGTATGAGCACCAAATATATTCTCTTTTTCCATTCATGAAAGTTCATTGACCCATCGCGCTTATTTCCTTCTTTACAAAATGAAGTCATTTGTTTTGAATATTGATACATAGAGAATATTGTAGTACTTACTTGTCAAAAGAGTGATTTGTTTGATGATGTTTTCTTTAGGTATCGAGATGCTCCAAGATTTTATAAGAGACTTCAAATATGTCCTATAATGATGACTTCTAGGATGACTAGTACAATAATATATTTAAGTTGCTTCAAACATGAATAATGATGTTTCAAGAATGTAGATGATGTTCCTAGGACTCTTGATGATGCTTAGATGATGATTACTATATATATGTCTTCGAAATCAATGATTACCAAAGGGTTTCCAAGGGAGAGATTGATCTCCCTCAAAATGATGATGAGCTATCAATACCCTTCAATGATAGAGATAGATAAATAATTGATGTAGTATTATTTATTTGATCCTTCTTCCTTATGCCCTTCCTTGTACCTTTAGTAAATTATGTCCTCCATAGTAGTTTTGTTTATTTTCATACACTTATGCCAATAAGAGTGGTCTTCATGTTTTCTTCTCTTCACCTTAGCTTTAAATCCATGTTGAGAAATCAATAAGGAAACATTTGTGATCTGTCTTCAACCTCTGAAATAAATAAGTGCCTATGCACAGTTCTTTGAAAATTTTAAAAGTTAAAAAAGGAATAAGTTGAAAGAAGAGAAAGTCTTCCTGCACTGCGAGGTTATACAAGTAACTCTGTCAAGGTTCGAGGTACTCAATAGGCTCATGGTAGCACAGAGATGCTTGTGTTCCTTCATGACTCAATCTAGGTATTGTCTAGGCCTGCTCGCAGCGAAGCAACATCGGACATGAAACTTAAATTTTGACAATTATATTACTTGTGCATCAATACACCCCTCATCTCTAATTGAAACAACTAAGTTGACTTGGCATTGGAATTTGTGCTGACCAATGAAGAAAATGGTAGGGACTACATCTTTCAGACAAGTTAGTGTGCAAGCCATCACGATCAAAGAGTCAAACAATACTTCTGCAAGAGTTAGACTCACTTTTCATGAAACAAGGTAGAAATAGAGAATTAGAGTTCTACCCTTGTCACTAATCTTGTAGTGCTTACAACCACCCTCCCAAATTTTGGCTCTCATGAAAATTTCAAATCCTATCTTGGATCATACGATCAAACATCTGTGGTCACTTGTTGGTAAGGTGATGATCTCAAGCTTCGCCTCCTTGACCTTAAGAAGTTGTCCATGTTCTCATCTTTATGCATCATGTGTCATCTTTGGGCATAGGGATTGTCGTTTGTCATTCAAAGGGGATGTTGTTTTTCTTCAAGGGAAATCATGCATGCATGAGTTGTTATCATCACATAGACATGTTCCACACTCACTTCATGCACTCTTTTCACCAAGGTGGTCACATCAAGAAGAGTATGTTTTATACATTTTGGATGGTCTTCATTTTATCGCTAAGTGTTTGTGTGTGATCATAGTCAAGTCCTATCATTATTTACACTTCTGTCACTAATCTCACACTCAGCCATTTTTGGAGCAACCTAGCCTCATCTAGCTTCCACAAATTGTTGACTTTTAATCTACATCGATCAAGCTTCCTCCCTTTACTACTGGAACTTCATAGTGTGCAGAGACCCCAACCTCCCTTGCCATCCAAAACTACGTAGTGTTTCCTCCACTTTCCTTCCCCCTAAGCAACCCACTGTCATTAGAAACTAACCTCCGAGGCTCAGTTGCACTCTGAAATTGTGTAAATGTGTCCTCCCAAGACTTCATCGTAGTAGCGGTCACTACATGCTAAAACTACACTAATCTACTTCTCAGTGACTACATGAGCATGTGACATGCTCATATCACTCCCAAGGAGTTATGGAGAAGGACCAAGAATCTAAGTTATGGCAAAAGATTAGTACTGGATGTAAACTCCGCTAGATGCATGACCATCCAAAGGGTAAGTATCGTAAGTAAATAACACCTTGGGAAGTACACCCCGTAGTTGAGTTTCTATGTCATCTTGTCATTGTCATATCATCCAGTCTTCAGTAACATACATGTGTGCAAACACAAATAAGTCATTTCATATATTTCCTCGACATGTCTTACTTACTTTTCACTTGTTTGACCAGCTGTGGTCGTGAGCAAGTTGATCACTATGTCATGCTTGCAACCTTGTTTTGGTGATTTTGAAGGTTTGTCTTTGTGTGTATGAGTCGTGCTCATTATGTAAACATCTATCACACTCAGACACAATGCTGTAAGCAATGTCGTGCAAGTGTCATCACAACGGTTGTGTTGTGTGTCTATAACTAAGTTGGGACTATTCCCTTTTGATATGAAAGTAACTCTCACCCTCTCCCTCTATAGTTAAATAAATTTGACACAAGCGACACTAAGCACTAACTAGGGACATGAACCTCGGTGTTTGAAGACTATGTATACCACTCTCATGTGTTGACAAGAAACTGATAAGGCATATCCTTAAGAAAATGGCAACCGATCTATCATATCGGATGCGAGTAAAGCACCAAATGGTGTGAGGTGTAGTTTGGACTTCAAACCGGGCAGATCCCCTAAATGTTGGAGTGTCGAGCACGGTTAATAGGTTAATATTGCTATGAAGGGCTCTATTATATGAACGCTAAACATATATCAAGTTTTCGTCCTATGTGCATGGATGGTTTGTATTGTATATATGAAACATAAGCATAATTATCATATTGACCACTTCTACATTTAAATCTATTTGGGTATCAAAAGTATTCAATTGGTACTTTGAGTAAAAGGTATTGGAAAACCCACTATTCTTATACGAGATAATGGTTCAAGATACCCAAATATGTTCAAATGATTGTTTAGTAGTAGATTTGCGGACAACACTATTCTTCCATAATGTCAAAGTGGGAATATTAGGAAGCCCATTGACAACCACAAAATATGATCCTTGATGGGGGTAGGTAGTTGAGTGTAAAACCCTTATTTCTTGATGATTTTTTTAGCAATGGCATAGATAGATCATTAGAAAAACTCTTTAAGTATTGTTATCGACTTCTTTACACCAAATTTCCCTACCACCTTATGAAATTGTGCCTCCCAAATTAGCTTGGTGTGCTCACTTGAAGGAACAAAAAGATGGTCCAAGTGGCACAAGAGCACATTTTGAGGTAAGAAGTCCAAAACTTGTTTACCTATGGTCAACCTCTAATGTTTGACAACAATCTCAATTGCATTATGGTATAATTGTGTCCACCCAAAAGTATTGTTTTGACAAGATTTAAGAACTATCGCAAGCACCACAACCATGGGGTGACTAAGGAAACATGTAACATGATTTGTGCTACCCTTCTTGTATTTAATGTTCAAGTGGAATTGTTACAACCATATAGACCATTTATGATGGAAATCATTCTATAAAATTCATTTTATTTGCATGAATTCCAAAGGACTATAGAAAGATAAGATAGTTCTTAGGGCTACGATACAATGAAATAAAATACAAGAGGAGGATATATGGTTGGACTGCATGAGCCTAGCAGTAGAAAGACATCAAACTGATAGTGTAGCCTATATTATTAAACCACTGCGACAACCCCTTTGAGTATAATCCACTCATATAAAAATGTGTAACATTACTATAACTAAAATATAAATGAGATGAGATATGGGTTACAAATTTAAAAAATTAGTAGAAATTGAGGAGGATTTGTTCATAATGGAAACATAATCTAGTTGAGATAGTTGTTATAGGAATGAAAAATGGGAAAGTATATTGATTTTATATTAGGTTAGAGTCATTTATTTTTTACAATATTTTTTTTGAAGATATATATTTCAATTTTTGTGATTATGGATGTGAAATTTTTGTAATTATGCCTCTAGTTTTATTTTAATTTCTAGGATTTAATTATCTAAATATTTTGTTAAATATATTATTTTCGATATTAACATTATTTTTCATGATATTTCTTAGCACCTTGTAATTTGAATTTTGTAGGAAAAATCACAAGAATGTAACATCAAACCAACTTCTGGATGGAAATCTAGCCCTTTGAGAGGGCTCTCTCTGTAAAATTTACCTTTGTTGCTTGAAAATATTAGTCTATTTATGGTTGTAGTTGGGTTTTGGAAGACTGACTCTATTCAATTTAATTAGCATCTATTGGAAAATGGAGTGAAAAGGTAAATGGGATGGTTGCATCAATTTTTCAAAGAGTAAACTTAGGGCAAGTTAGGAATACTTACCAGATCTTTCAGAATAATAAGTGGAAGATTGCATAACAATAAACACCTTTAGCAGAACTAAAGAGCAATTAAAAATTCTTCACTGTGGTGGAAGATTGCATAACAATAAACACCTTTAGCAGAACTAAAGAGCAATTAAAAATTCTTCACTCTGGCATTCTGTCAATTAGGCAGAACTAAAGAGAAGTCAAGAATTTTTTAGTGTGGCCTTCCCTAGAAAACATATAGCTTCTAAAAGCAAACTCAAAAGTAAATCCTATTCATCACATTTTTGTTTTGCAATTTGGAATTTTGATGGTTACAGTGAAGAGATGATAATGAAACACTTTAACATAAGAAAAATGTCACCATTATTTAAGCCACAAGAATCCTATGAATGGTTTGCTTAATATTGATGCTACAGTGCTTTAAAAAAACTTATAATTCTCCAACAGATCACTAATATTTCTCAACTCAAACAATCCACCTTTAGTACTTCAAAAGCAGAAGTATTTATACAAAATTTACAAACCTTTTCAAATAAATGTTGTCTCTAATAAACATGACATTTTTATACTATAGATGAACTAAGAAACTCTAACGACTGGAGATTAATAGTTCTAGTGGAATGTGTTGTGCAAATGTGGTTGCTGTGGGAGTGGGAGCAAGTACCATGTGGACACAAATTTGTAGATGTGCTAGCGGATGAAATAGCAATGCAAATGTATGTATCTTTTTCTTAGTAATTCACTCAATTGATCACTGATCCCCTTACTTGATAATCTGAGACTTCCCTCATTGATGGGTGATGTTGTGACTACCCTACTCTTTAATGATCCATTAGTGTCACAAAATAATTTGGAAAATATATAATAATATATTTATTTAAATAATATTTCCAAATTATCTTAAATGAAATTTACAATTAAATTTCTACAAAACCATGTGTTGTTTCCAATCCATGGTTTTGTTTTCTCTTTCTAGAAATTCACAAAACCATGTGTAGTTTTATTTTTATTACTCCTTCTATAAATTCATTTTATTTTTATGTAAATTCCTTTTTCCCTTGTAGAATACCTAGATGGTTTTGCAAAACCATGGGTTTATTTGCATGGTTGGAAGAGTATTCTCACTTTACTCTTTTACTTTCAGCTACGACATGATTTTACACATGTAAATTGATTTCACCATGCCTATAAAATTATTTCACCTTAATCTTATATCGTGAAATGCATTTACATGAATGTTATATTTGCTCTCCTATACATTGATTTCATGTGAAAATTTCCCTTTTATTTTCTCTCATAAATTCATGGCATCAATGAATTTTGTTTCATGTGTCACTATAAAATCATTTTACCTTTGAATCGAATTCCACAACCTTAGTTTCATATTTCTTGTAGTTATATAATTTTACCTCAAGTATGGCTTCACTAGTAGCTCGCTATATTTCACTTATTAATCCACTCTATATTCCAACATTTATAAGATTCAACACCAAAATAGTTAATGGTTTATCGCACTTCTTTAAAGTGGTAGGTGGCCTAAAATTGCTTTAAAGTGGTAGGTGGTGTAAAATTGCTTTAAAGTGGTAGGTGGTATTATTTTACTACACTATATAACTTGGGGCTTCCAAGTAACGAAAAGGTGGGCCGATAATCTCGCCTACTTTTGGGATGTTAAGTGTTGGATGGGCTAAACGTGCAGGGTTTAATTCTTGGGGCTTCCAAGTAAGGAAAAGGTGGGCCGATAATCTCGCCTACTTTTGGGATGTAAAGTGTTGGATGGGCTAAACGTGCAGGGTTTAATTCTTAGTGCGGGGTGGGCAATTAGTGATATGGAATTTTAACCAATCATTTATTTTTACTAATCTCAAGGAAAATAAAAATGAAAGGGGTTTAATTCGTAGATTGGTTGACTTTGCTAGGGAAGAGGTAGTATAGGCTTGTGGGAAGAAATTAATATAAAGTCAAAAACATTATATTAACAGGTTTAATTCTTAGTGCAGGGTGAGAAATTAGTGATATGGAATTTTAACCATTCATTTATTTTTACTAATCTCAAGGAAAATAAAAATGAAAAGGGTTTCATTCGTAGTAGTGCGGGGTGGGCAATTGGTTGATTTTGCTCGGGAAGAGGTAGTATAGACTTGTGGGAAGAAATTAATATAAAATCCAAAACATTATATTAACAGGTTTCTGAAGTAAGCAGTAAAAAGAGGGATTATATATATATATATATATATATACTTTATGGGATTTATCCCACATTCACAAGGGAACATTTTTCATGATGGTTTATATAAGCCCAAAGTCAAAATATGCTTTGACAAAATAAGCTGAAGGCTACCCACTTGTGCTTGGTTTTAGGTGTGCTAGGCTTAAGTATTGTGAATGCGGGTACATGGAGATGGAGGAGGAGCTATGATTTCGGGTTTATTTTTCATGAAAATTTCAAAAAAGTCCAAAGGCTTTAAAATGAAAATTTCAAAAAAGTTCAAAGGCTTTAAAATCTGAAGGTCTGCAATATATACCTTTTACTCACACAAACCTATTCTTAATGATTTGAAATAAGGTATTAGACTTATGCTGGGGTAATATTCATATGAATTAACAAGGAAAGTGGGTGATAAAGTAGGAAGCTTAGTAAAGGATGATGAAACATGGAGACAAGTGGGGCGAGACAGCAAGCCAAATGCTTCACCATTATAGCAACAAATAATAAATAAATCATGAGATTTTCTATAATTATAGGACCATAACATTGGGTCTAGTTTGGGGATGGAAGTTTCATTGGAGGTGCCAAGAACCAGAGATCCCTGAGTTTATAGATCACTAGCTTCTCCATTAGGTTGTTCACAAATCAATTTGTTCTACCAATTCTCAAACTAAAATCAAAACCACTCTGAACTACACGATTATTTGCACCCTACTACCAACCCTATATTATTGAAAATCAGGCTGACTTGAATATTAATAAAGAAATTCCAATAAAGAGTCAAGACACTGGAAAAACAAATGGACTACTGCTTCTCAGTAAACTCATAAGTGTGATTTGTTCATGTGTCCACATAATTAAAGTTGTGATATATAATGGCAGTTGCTGATGTGTTTTGTCCTTATAGAGAAAGCAAGTTTGAAAACTTAGCTCAAAATAACCTCCATGTAATCTACTATAGGATCAAAAAAAGCATAAGGAATGATATTTCTTATAGGTCTTGAATGACTAATTGATCAGTTGTATCCTTAATATTAAACCTTGAAACTACTTCTTCAGTCTTCTACTTGAAAGCATAATCATCCTCAATCTACAAATCAAAAGGTAGTACAATTTCCTCTTGCTTTAGAGAAGGAAGATTTTGCAAGAATTCTTTAGGATCTCGAACCTATATTATTGAATTTGAGAATGCAAATGTTTAATGCCATTTTCATATTTCTAAGCAACTAACTTAAGAACAATAAATGCCATTTTCATATTTCTAAGCAACTAACTTAAGAACAATATTTTAACTTCACGAGAAAATTTTCTTGATTTGAAAAAGAAACACAACTCTTAAAAAATCTTCATCAAGCTCGCATTCTCATAACCCGTCCCTGAATTCATTTAAAATTTCATGAAATGAATGGTTTGGCACAAACCCTGTCATCCTGTATCACCATTAATGATTTGGAATATCGATTCTTTGGTTGTGGGATCACTCTAAACTTTGAAGCTCTGGATCTTGAACAATGGAGTGGCCAAGTGAAAGGTAAAACGTTTTGGTGTCTAATCGTTGTTAACCATCAACAATCAAATCTGAAATTTGATGCACTTTTGTGAGAAGATAAAAATTTATATCCCCAGTATAGTAGCCAATATGTTAGCACCAGTAATTTGAATGTTTTAGAAAAAACCACAAGAATGTAACATCAAACCAACTTCAGGTTGGGAATCTACCCCTTCCAATCCTAGAGAGGGCTCTCTCTGTAAAATTTATCTTTGTTTCTTGAAAATTATAGACTAATTATGACTGTACCTAGGTTTTGGAAGAGTGATTGTTTTAAATTTAATTGGCATCTATTGGACAATGTAGTGAAAAGGTAAACTAGATGGTTGTATCAATTTTTCATAGGGTAAACTCAGTGCAAGTTAGGAATATCTATTGGATATTTTAGAATAATAAGTGGATGATGACCGAACAATGAAAACATTTAGTAGAACTAAAGAGGAATTAAGTATTCTTTAGTGTGACATTTAGTCAATTAGGAAGAACTAAAGAGCATTGAAGGATTCTTTATTTTGGCCTTCAGTAGAAAGCATAATACAGATTGCAAAAGCAACCAGAATAAGATACTCAAAGTAAATCCTATTAATCACATTTTTGTTTTGAAATTTGTAATTTAGATGATTACAATGAAGAGATTATAGTGAAACACTTTAACATAAGGAAAACATCACCCGCATTTATACCACAACAAGCCTATGAATGGCCTACTTAGTATTGATGCTCCAGTGCTTTAAAAAAATATACAATGCTACAAGAGATCACTAATATTTATGATCTCAAACAATCTACCTCTAATACTTCACAAGCAGAAGTATTTATACAAAATTTATAAATTGTTTACAGTAAATTTTGTCTCTAACACACAAGACATTTCTAGACTATAGAAGAACTAAAAATATCTAACTGCTATAGATTAATAGTTCTAGTGTATTGTGATGTGCAAATGTTGTTTTTGAGGAAGTGGGAGGGATGTGGACCCAAATTTGTGGGTGTGCTGGCAGATTAACTAGCACATGTAGATGTTTGTAGATGTATTTGTCTTTTTTTAGCAATTCACTCAACTGCTTGATGATCCTCTGACTTTATAATCTAAGACTTCCCTCATTGATGGCTAATTCTGTGACTTCCCTGCTATTTTATCATCCATTAGTGTCACAAAATATTTTGGAAAATATATAATATTATATATATTTCAACAATATTTCTATAATATTTTAAATGAAATTTAGAATTAGATTTATACAAAACCATGTGTTGTTTCCAATCAGTGGTTTTGTTTTCTCTTTCCATCAATTCACAAAACCAAAACCATCTGTACTTTTGTTTCTATTACTCCTTCCTTTGAAATTTGTTTATCTGTATGTAAATTCCTTTTAACCTTGTAGAATACTTGGATGGTTTTCCAAAACCATGGGTTGATTTGTATCATTGGAAGATTATTCTCACTTGGCTCTTTTACTTTCACGTGCAACATGATTTTACACATGTAAATTGATTTCACTTCAATCTTCTATCACGAAACACTTTAACATAAGAAAAACATCACCAGTTATGGTCTCTTTAGTATGGTGCTCCAATTCTTTAAAAAAAACTTAGAATTCTCCAACACATCACTAATATTTCTGATCTCAAACAATCTGCCTATAATACTTTAAAAGCATAAGTATTTAAACAAAATTTACAAATTGTTTACAATAAATTATGTCTCTAACAGACAAGACAATTTTATACTATAGATGAACTAAAAAAGCTCTAACTACTACAAATTAATAGTTCTCGTGGAATGTGTTGTGCAAATGTTGTTGTTGTGGAAGTGGGAGTAGGTAGGATGTGCACCCAAATTTGCTGTTGTGCTGGGAGATGAACTAGTAGATGGAGATGTATCTCTCTTTCTCTTATTAATTCACTCAATTGCTTACTGATCCTCTCACTTGACCATGGGTTGATATGTATGCTTGGAAGAGTATTCTCGCTTTACTCTTTCACTTTCACCTGCAACACGATTTTACACATGTAAATTGAATTCACCATGCCTATAAATTATTTCACCTTAATCTTATATCATGAAATGCACTTACATGAATGCTATCTTTGCTCTCCTGTACATTAATTTCATGTGAAATTTTCCCTTTTATTTTCTCCAATAAATTCACGGAATTTGTGAATTTTATTTCATGTGTTACAGGAAAACCATTTTGCCTTTGAATCTAATTCTACAACCTAGTCTCATATTCCCTGTAGCTATATAGTTTTACCTCAAGTATGGTTTCACCCATAGCTCTAAAATATTATCGCATTCTCATATCTCTGTATTTCACTTGAAATTAATCGAATCTATATCCCCATAACATTTATAAGATTTAAAATCAAAACGGTTAATGGTTTATCACACTGCTTTAAATTTGTAGGTGGTATTGTTTTAGAGGACACGTTATAATGGTAGGTGGTATTATTTTAGAGGACACGATAAAATGTGGGGCTACCATGTAGAAAAAAGGAGGGCACGAAAAATAGCTAAACTCGCATGGTTTGGGGATGTTAAGTGTTGGATGAGCTTAGCGTGTGATATGGAATTTTAATCATTCATTCATTTTTATGAATCTCTAGGGAAATAAAAATGAAGGGGGTTGAATTCTTAGTGCGGGGTGCTCCACTCGTTGAATTTGCAACGGAACATTAATATAAAGTCCAAAACTTTATATTAATAGGTATAATATGGATTATATATATATATAATATATAATATATATATATATATATATATATATATATATATATATATATATATATATATATATATATATATATATATATATTTGCTATATGAGATTTATTCCACATTCACAAGGGAACATTTTTCATGATGGTTTATATAAGCCCATAGTCGTCACGCTATGTTTCGACAAAATAATCCCAAGGCTACCCACTTGTGTTTGGTGTTAGGTGTGCTAGGATTAGGTATTGCAATTGAAGATCACATGGAGATGGAGTAGTAGTTAAGTTTTCTGGCTTATTTTTTATGCAAATTTCAATAAAATCCAAGGCTTTAAAATGAGAAACTCTGCAATTATAACCTTTTTGTCACAAAGTTGACACCTAATCATCATGATTGGGTGAATAAATAATGTAAAAAAAAATAGAAAATATGAAGAGTCACCGGGAGATGAAATGAACAATATCTCCCTCATGTATATAATAAAGACCAACCTGAATGAATATCGTGAATTATTTTGAGGAGTTATCTCCTGCTCTGACATCGTATCAGAGTGAGAGCCATTTTTGGCTTCCCTCTGCTTTGTCACTCTCTATTCTTCCTGTGCAAACTGACATCTCTCTCTATTATTCTGTTGATTTTTCCTAGTAGTTGTAATGCTACCTCCCATCCAATAATATAGTTGACTCATAATTTTGAAACAGTTTCATTTTTTGCTTGTTGATGAAATCAAGACTCCTACTACAGCCGCTACTACCTCTGCCTTAGATGATCTTTGTAAACATTGTGAATTTGTCATTGAAAAAAATGCTCACCTCCACTTCCATTACTGTGTATCCCCACAATGCTGAGAAGGAAAAGCTTCATCTTGTCCCACATATTACGTAAAGGGAGAGCGCCAAAAGCTGTTGGACAGAAAACCCCTCCTACACGTTTTAGAAATCAGAGTGCTCTAGTAGGAAGAAGGATTGTTCCTTACCTAAAGACTCTCTAGCCTTTGCATCGAGCATGACGATTTCATCATATGTGTTACAAGAATGGCGCGGTAAGCCTTCTTTTGATACAAGAATTTTAAAAGGAGTTGAGATATTCTTTAGTGAAGAACGTCCTCCTGAAATTCTAAGCTAGCGATTATCGTGCTTTCCACCGAAAGGTTTTGTGCTAAGGGGTCTTCATTTCATCGTGTATCAACTGAGCAGCGATTGTATTAGCTCCCACTGTGGTTTGTCTATTTATGGTTTAAACCCATTAACTTGAATAAAGCACGATTTGGATTGTGTGGCCTTCCATCGCACGCTGGGTTGCATGTGATAGGCCACACATTTAATCTTTCGAGTTGTCTTCACTTGGTTTTTCCTTCCATGCATATCTGGTAAATCGATGGTTTGGGTTTGCTCTAGAAATCTCATGGTAGAGCTTCGATAGGCTTTTCAATAGGGTATAGAAACCTTAAATCACATTTCATTTGGTCAATTTGTCATTTAGTTATTGTGGCCAAAGCATTGCTCTGCTCTGGCATGTGTTCTAGGGGATACAATACCACATTACCCCTATCTCCATATATCAAAATCAATTTTTTTAGGAGCAAAAGTTTTTTTTTCTCCACAAAAGAACATTGTCTTTTGTCAGCAGAAGTATTTTTATAGCACTTGGATTTTACAATGCAGTCAATCATATCTATTGTGGGAGTAGTTCTCACTGGCAAGGAGAACTGTCTTGAGTGGTCCTAGAAGATAAAACACACCCTCATTTTCAATGAGTTGTGGAAAGGAGTGTGCGTTAGAGATGGAGGCAAAGAGCCAGAGTAGCCTACCTTAGCCAAGGAGTTCGCCATTTGAAAAAATAAGAACAACAAAGCCTATGCATTAATTGCAGCATCTCTAAGTGAAGAGGTCAGTTGCCATATTTTTCCATTTCAAATGCTTTTGAAGCATTACAAAAGCTGAAATAACTGTATGACTCACACTCTACACTTGAAGTTGTTCAACTCATGATTAAACTCTTCACTCTATAATTACAAAATAATGATCCTCTTGCTCTTGCATTCGAAGTAAAATCTATAATGCATGATATCAAAGCCAGTAAGGTTGAATTGGATATTCCTCTTATTTCTTTTCTCAAGGAACTTTATCCTACTTACTCCAATTATCTTGAGTCATTGCAAGCAAATGGAAATCTCAAAGATATTACCTTTAATTCTCTTGTGAAAAATTTGTTGGAAGAGAGAAAGCTTTTGGAAAGAAGGCAGCCACTGAATCTTCTGAAAAAGTTGTCTGCCTTGCTCATAAAGAAAAGAATCTTGCCCAAGATTCTTCTAGAGGAATAGGTGGTCGAAGAGGATAAGGAAGATATTTCAGAGGGAGGAGGGCAGACACTCTGAAGGAGAAAATTCAGATTTTCAGAGCATATGTTGCAAAAGATATGGATCACATGATGCCTCCACATGCAAGCTACCTTGGGACAAAATTGAGAAGCAAAAAAACCAACCCAAAGGTAAAACTAATCACACAGACAAAGGTAAAGCACTTGAATCCGCTCCTTATGTAGTGGCACAATGTGATATTGGAGTAAATGAAGACTTATTTAATGCTTCACTTGCTTCTTGGAAAAATGATTGGTTTCTTGATTCAAGAGGAACTTGCCACATGACTCATAGAAAAGTTTTTTTTGAAGAATTTATTGACAATGTTGATGGAGCAGTATACTTTGTAGACCAATCAAAACTCAAACCATCAAGGCTTGGCAAAATCAGGCTTAAATTGCATGGTCTTCCAGACTTTCTTCTACATCATGTTCTAGATCTCCCACAGCTGAAGAGAAACTTGTTGTCCTTGGTCCACATCTGCTAGAAAGGTCACTCCACTCATATGTATGATGGAAATCTTGAGGTGAGAAAAGCATCTGACCACTCACTTGTCATGGGGGGGATAAAAGAAGAAAGGTTTCTCAAGCTATAGGGTACCTCTGCTCATGCACAAAATTTCTCATACAATTCTCATTATGAAGAAGGTACACTTCCATCAAGTTTATTATGGCATGCTAGATTTGGAATTTGAGGTATGACGGCCTCCACTTGTTGAAGAAAAATGGTGTTACTGGTTTGCCTACAGTTCCTAGCGAAACTTAAGCATTGTGATGTTTGTATTCTAGGAAAGCATAGCAAACAACCTTTTCATGATTCACATTCAAGAGCACTTAGAAAACTTGAACTCCATTCAGATTTATGTGGTCCAATTCCTGTTCCTTCTGCAAACGGAAATAAATATATGATGACATTTATTGATGACTACACGAGAATGTCTTAGGTTTATTAATTGAAGAACATATCTAATGCTTTTCAAACATTCAATAACTTTCATACATGGATTGAAAATGATGCACAATCTCATATTGGCTCTATTCGCACTGATAATGGAATAGAATATACTTCAAATGAATTTGAAAACTATCTTCGCCAACATGGGATCAAACATCAAACCATTGTGCCTTATAATCCCCAACAGAATGGTGTAGCTGAAAGAATGAATAGGACAATCTTAAATATGGTGTGCTCCATGATGATTTTTTGGGCTAATGTAGTTCTATGTGTTGTATATATAAAGAATAGATGTCCATCTAATGCTATCAGAAACAATACTCCCTATGAAAGGTGGTATGGGCACATTCCTTTGGTAAAGCATCTCAGGGTCTTTGGTTCCACCTGTTATGCCTTGATACCAAAGGTACATAGAAACAAACTCGGTGCAAGATGTCACACGTGTATCTTCCTGGGGCATTCAAACACCTCCAAAGAATACCGTCTCTATGATGAATTCAATAAAAAGTTTGTTGTATCTAGAGATGTAATATTTCTTGAAACATCCAAAACTGATAATGTTGTTGAGTGGAAACTTGATCGCTTGGATAGATTCTCAAATGAAAAATCATTTCAAGAATTTGATAATCAAATTCCACATCTTTAAGGGGGGATTCCTATACTAGATCAACCTGTGGAATTTTGTTCTGAAGCACTCTCTCCCCCACATGAAACTCCAACAATGGATGATACTTTAAGTGATGTGATTGATAGAATTGGGAGACTCAATCTTGATTCAATCCAAACTCAATCAACAGAGCAGCTTGGGCCATCTGAGAAAGGTCCCCCAAAGTGGCTGACAAGGAAACTTGAAAGTGTTCATCCTAATGAGGTTCGAAAGATAGGAACTAGAAACTCAAACCGACAAAATGGAGGTGATGTAGATGACTCTAATTCACCTGTTGATATGGATGTTTCTTATGATTGTGAATTCAATTTATCTATAGATGTTGAACCAACTTCCTTCAAAGAACCTGCTTCTCATGATGAATGGAAAAAAGTGATGCAAAAGGATTATGATGACCTCATAAAAAATGGCACTTGGGAGGTGGTTGATCCACTATTAGGAACCAAACCAACTGGTTGCAAGTGGGTCTACAAGAACAAGTATAGAGTTGATGGCTCACTTGACAAGAACAATGTTGGGCTTGTGGAAAAAGGTTTTGCACAGAAGGAAGGGGTCGATTATGAGGAGACTTTTGACCCCACAACAAAATGGGCAACCATCGAGACACTCTTTGCCCTAGAATCTCATAACGGTTGGAAAGTTTATCAAATGGATGTAAAAATTGCTTTCTTGAATGGAGATCTAAAGAAAATGTTTTTATTTGCTAACCTGAAGGATTTTTCGTGGAAGGACATGAACATAAAGTATGCAAACTTGTGAAATCCTTATATTGCCTGAAAACAAGCACCACGAGACTGGTATGAAAAACTAACTGAGCATCTTCTGAAACTTAATTTCAAACATTATGATCTTGATGATGCAACTTTGTTTGTCACGAAGGTTCAAAAATAGTTGTATATCTTATGGTATATGTATATTATCTTTTGATGACAGGGAACAATGAAAGCTACATTGCATCCATAAAGAAGGGATTGAGGAAAGGTTTCGAAATGACTGATTTGGGTATGTTCATTACTATCTTGGTATTGAAGTAACTCAACATCCGAAGTCCATATTCCTTTCTGAAAAGAAGTAAATTAGAGATTTGTTGAATAGGTTTGGCATGGCAGAATGAAATCCTCTTAGTACTCCAATGGAACAAAACATAAATCTCACACCCATTGAAGGAAAAGAATTTGAGGATGCATCAAAGTATAGACAGGTTGTAGGAAGTCTCAACTATCTAATTGCTACCAGACCAGACATTTCATTTGTTGTTGCAATCCTCTCCAGGTTTATGAAAAAACCTTGTGAGGGAGATTGGTCTACTGCAAAAAGAGTTCTAAGGTACTTGAAGGGAACTAAAGACTTTGGAATTCAGTATACATAGGTGGAAGACTTCATCTTGATTGCATACTCTGATTCAGACTTCGATAGAGACAAAGAAAATGGGGTATCTAGTTCAGTTTATGCTATGAGTCTTGGATCAGAAGATATCTCTTGGAGATCATGCAAACAATCAGTTCCAGCAGATTCAAAAATAGAGGTAGAATATGTGGTAGCAGCTGGGGCAACAAAAGAAATTGTGTGGCTCAAGAAAATTCTTGAAGATTTGCAGGTAAAACAAGTACAATCGACCCCACTCATGATTGACAGTACCTACACAATAAAGTTGGCCAAGAAACCAAAGTTCCATGATCAAACGAAGCACATAAATACTAAATATCATCTGATTCAACATCATGTTGAGGCCAAAACAATCCATCTCCGCCATTGTTCCACTAATGGGAAAATTGCAAACATCTTCACCAAAGTGCTTGGAAGAGAAAAGCTTGTAAGATTCAGAATGATGCTTTGACTCACCAACATCCCTTCAGATTGAGGGGGTGGAATGCTGACGCCTAATCATCAGGATTAGGTGAATAACTGTGTAAATAAATAATAGAAAATATGAGGAGTCACTGGGAGATCAAATTAACTGTCTCTCCCTCATGTATATAATAAAGACTAACCTAAATGAATATCATGAATTGTTTTCCAGAGTTACCTCCTGGTCTGACACACACAAACCTATTCTTAATGATTTGAAAGTAGGTATTCAACTGACGTTGTGGTAATATTCAGATAATTTAACAAAGAAAGTGGGTGATAAAGCAGGAAGATGAGTAAAGGATGATGAAACATGGAGAGGAAGTGGGGTGAGTC
Organism: Pinus tabuliformis; assembly: GCA_031772625.1. Classification (NCBI taxonomy): domain Eukaryota; kingdom Viridiplantae; phylum Streptophyta; class Pinopsida; order Pinales; family Pinaceae; genus Pinus; species Pinus tabuliformis. The sequence continues at coordinate 1,206,114,707 of CM062805.1, read as the reverse complement.
AGCAAGCCAAAATCTTCATCATGAGAGCAAAAAATAATATCTAAATCATTAGATTTACTATAATTAGAGGACCCTAACATTGGCTCCAGCTTGGGGATGGAAGTCTCCCTAGAGGTGCCAGGAATTGTAGATCTCTAAGTTTATAAACTAGAGCCTTCTCCGTTAGGTTGTTCCCAAATCTTCAACTTGTTCTGCCAATTCTCAAAGTGCAATCAAAACCAATTTTCATTCTGAACATTGAACTACACATTGAGCTAAAAGTTGAGAAGAAAACTATATTTGAAACTAAAAAAAAGGCTCAGAGTCCTGAGCTTATTTGTACCCTGCTACCTACCCTATATTGTTGAAAATTAGGCTAACTTAAATAATACAGAACTGCCAATGAAGCCAGCTAAGCAGCCGCAAAACCAAATGGACTACTTCATTGATTATCAATAAACATACAAGTATAATTTAATCATGTGTCCACATAATCAAAGCTGTGATATATAATGGAAACTACTGATGTATTTGGTCCTTATAGAGAAAACATGTTTGAAAATTTGAGCTGAAAGGAACCTCCATGTAACATGATATAGGATCAACAAAATGATAGTGTGATATTTGCTTCTAAGCCTTCAGTGACTAGTTGATCAGCTGTACTAGGATCTTGCTAAAAATTTTCATTGAGTGCCCACACTACTTAGCCATTCTTCCATTCATCCCTTACTTCATTTATCCAATCTGGTTGGATAATAGAAATGGCACAAATAAATGCTTCCACATCCTCATCCTTTCTTTAGAGTGCATCTGCAACAACATTTTCCTTCCATTTTTTGTAGATGATTTCAAAGACAAAACCGAACATCTTTGTCACCCATTTTTACTGCTCTTCTGAAGATAATATTTTTATAAAAAGTATTTAAGACTATCATGATACATTTTTACCTTGAACTGTCCTCCCCTTGGTAAGGTTTCCATTTCTTAAGTGCATGTAGTATTGCAAACGTTTCCTTCTCATAAATAGCTATGTAAATACTTTCCCTTGATTGGATGAATTTCAAAAGAAATGGGTCTTCCTTCTTGCATTAAAACAACACTAGTTCCATTTCCTGAGGCTTCACATTCCACAATAAATATTTTTGTGAAGTTTGGCGTAGCTAATACCGGTGGTTGGCACATTTCCTCTTTAATATGTTCAAAGGCCTCCATTTCTTCTAGAGTCTAATAAAATGCATCTTTCTTCACTAATGTGTTTAGAGGTGTTGCTGCTCTCCCATAATTCATAACAAACTTGATATAATACCCAATTAACTTGAGAAATCCTCGCAGATGCTTTATGGATGTGGGAATTTTTCATTCCTTAATGGATTTAATTTTTCTAGGGTCTACCCTTTTTGCTAGGGTCTACCTTAACACATTCATGAGATACAATATGACCTAGATATTCCACGCCCTATACTCCAAAGAAATATTTCAATGTTTTTTCATATAATTTTTTCTCCAATAATCTGAGCACCATGTCAACATGTTGAAGATGATCCTTCCAAGACATGTTGTAGATTATTATATCATCAAAAATTACTAAAAAGGAAGGTGCGCTTGTAAGGCCGAAATGCATGACCAAATATTCATAATGACCCTCATGAGCTCTAAATAATGTTTTTGGAATGTCTTCAGTCTTCATTTTGATTTGATTATATCCTAAATGAATACCCAACTTGGTGAAGTAAATTTCTCCATGCAAATCATCCAATAATTCATCAATGACATGAATGAGAAATTTATCTTTAGCAATGAGCTTCTTAAGTTCCCTATAATCCAAACACATGTGCCATGATCCATGTTTCTTGTGAACCAATACTACTGGAGCACATAAAGAACTTTGACTAGGTTGAATTATAGTAGCCTCTATCATTTATACAACGATACGTTCAATTTCACTCTTTTGGGCATAGAGATATTTGTAAGGCGTGATGTTTGGAGGAACACTTCCTGGAATCAAATGAATAACATGATCATGATCACGAATAGGTGGGAGGCCTTTGGGGGTCTCAAATACCTTGGAATGATTGTCCAATAATTTTTGGAGATTTATAAAAATAGATGATTTTGATGTGGGAACTTCTTCTGAACATAATTGTGCAATTATGCCCTATTTTTCTTTATTTACAACGTATTTCATGCCATTGGAGCTGATTATCTTTCATGATTCCCCTTTGATACCCTTTAAATCAACTTCTTTTCTTTCCCAACTTGGGAAAACTAGTGCATAATATAGAGGTTTTCATATTATTAAGCAAGAAGAATTGGAGTACAACAAGTTACCTCTCACAATGACAAACGTTACAGATAAATAACGATAGAAAGAAATACATAAGAGGATTTACCTAATCCCCAAGCCCTGATTATCTAATGAGCAATATATCATCCTTCCAACAAATAATGTGCAGTCCCTATGCAATCATTGCGTAGGCCTACGTCCTGCCTCTAGAGGACTACATCACTCCAACTATCTTCTTGTCTCTCAAGTTTCCTCTATGCCACATACTCTTTGGCTCAAAACCTTCCTTCTGTTCCAAATCTTTGCTTCTTCCCCTCTCACTGCAAAAAATCATTTGTTCGATTCTCTTAGCAAATCACGCCCCAGAAAATCGAACTAATTGATCAACATGCTCACTTGGTGTATCTCCAATTGATCCCAAAGCCTTCTCTTATAATTTTCTTGTTGGTGAATCAATTACCGAGATTAATTATCTAATCACTGACTAAGATTAAATTAGACTTGATACTTGTCAAATAGAATATTCTCACCCATATTTCCATTAATACCCATTAATATTTGTATTTTCCTATGTTTAGATGTAGGAACCCCATTAAAAATATCGATTATTTTAACAAAATACAATCTTGGTGGAATTTCACCAAACGATTTTTGGGTCTTGGAGATCTCATTTGTTTTGTCCACTCCACAAAATTTTGAGGCTAGAGCACATCCGATGCCACCCAAAATAAACATTTGTAACCATCACTTGGAAATCTAGTGTTGGATATATGGGTACTACCCAAATCATTCAACACTATTACCTTCTATATTGAGAGTTTGAGGAGTGGTAATTCATGCGAATGCATTACAATAGATGGTTGGATTCATTTATTCATTCTCTAGGGTCTGTTCCTATTGTATATCCTCTTATTTTGATGTTTCTTGTTCCTTTTCTTCCTCCTCTTCACAATATATGTAAAATAATTTCTTCTCATCACACTTGTGACCTTTATCGTATTTTCTATCACAAATATAACAAAGCCCTCTTTCTCTTTTTTCTTCCAATTTTTGTGGTGTCAACCTGGTAGGTTGTTGAAGCCTATGGGCAACAACACTTCCATCTTTCTAGTTGGGAGTGGTAGGTTTCCTTGTTGCCATAATTTTTATTTCAATCTCTCTTGACAACCAAAGTACCTTCTCAATAAATCAAGTTCCCAGAGGGGAACCTCATGTTGGATATTATCCTTTAAATTCCTTATGAACACATCAGTCCTATGCTCATATGGATTATCTTTTACCCTTACATTCAATATTTGGAAGTCCTCAATGTGCTCCACCATTGAACCCTTTTGTTGAGATTTATTAATTGGCTAAAGAAGGTGTTGCTCTTTGTATCCTCATAATGTGCCATAATTTCCTCTATAAAAACTAACAACGTGACAATTTTTTTATGAGAGCTAAGCCATTGATACGATACAAATTAATTGGGTTCTAAATATAAAGTTGCAATGTGTACCTTTTGTGTGTTTTGCACATTATGGATATCAAAATATTTCTCCATCTGTGGTATACAAGTTACATTAGCCTTGCCATCAAACTTACTCATGTCGACCAATGGAAAGTGGTGGGTCTTAAATCCAATGTTAGACTCTATGAAATCATGACTAACACTTATTTTGTTCTCATCATGATTTTCCTTTACTACACTTTCACAACTAGTAAGGATTTCTTGTAGAAACTTTCTCAAATCTATCTTCAAATATTCCACGTTTACATTAAGTTTTTCTTCTATACCATCCATATTAGCTTTCATTTCATTCTTTAAACCATCCATCTTAGCTTCAGTTACCTTTTATGACAGTGAAATTTGTTTCACTTGGCCTCTTAATTTTGATATATCATGTTGCATTTCTTCCCCTTATTCATGTATCATAGTAGATATTTTCGGTTTCTTACTAGGTGTTGCCATTTTATTTCTTAGGGGAATAAAGTAATGATAATATTATTCACTATTCCATTTCAATCACTTCAAACTAAATTTTCAAACAAAATGTATGCAATTTTTTAAAAGACTAGACACATTTTTTTTGCTTTGTAGGAGCTTGATATTGAATCTATTCTATATATATATAATATATAATATTGGGATCTCTAAGGTCTGAAATTTCATCCCGTGGTAGCCCTGTCAGTTCTCTTTCCAACCTGATAAGTCTAATCAGGCTCGGATTTTCCAAGAAATAATTATTCCCAAACTCCCACAATGACCTGATTATAGAGTAGTTCACCAGAGAAAAACTGTACGAACAGACACGTGTCACTATTTCGATCTTTCACCCTAAAAAGCTACACAACAAACTACATTCCATCCTCTTTGATGGGCCTCTAAATTAGCCATAAATTAAGGCTTGTGCCGCTAAATTAAAACATAAATTAAGGCCTATTACCATCCTTCAACACATTCAACCTCTCTTTCTACATTAGATAATGCATTTTTAACTTTAATATATTCGTTAAGAAAGTTTATGAATAATTGCATATTTGTGCCTAATATTATTTACTTTTGTGGAATATTATGAGAATATTAGGCAGATTATGAAGATTTAGAGGAGGAGATAATTTAGGGACTTGTTCCCTACTATAGGAGGATGAATAATAAATAATAAATCAACAATATATTATGGAATTATGGCACAGATTGTGGAACTCCAATGATTGAGAAGATCCAGGAATGTGTTCAACTAATCAAGGGACCAGATCCACTAATCGAGGAATTTTGGTGGGGAAAGCTTCCTCCATTCATGGGGAATGATTCCTAATCATTTTTTATAAGTACCAAGTCGAATTTTCCTTTAGGGAATGATTGAGAAAATCTAGGAAGGTGTTCTGTGCCATTTAATCTAGATTCCTAGTATTGCGGATCAGATCCACTAATCAAGAAATTTTGGTGCGGAAAGCTTCCTCAATTCATGGGGAATGATTCTTAATAGCTTTTTTTAAGTACCAAGTCAAATTTTCCTCTAGGGATATATTTTCATTCGTGTTTTTGTTGAGAGAACTCGTATTTTTGCAGCTCCATTGTATTTTCTTGCAGAGATGTAATTCTATTGATGAAAATAATGAAGATTGGTGTCATGTTAAACTTCTAAATATTGTTCTCCTTCGTAGGTCTCTGCGTTTCATTGGGCTTGGCCATCCCAGGAACCTCAGAGACCTTTTGCATCATTTTCTTTCCTTCTTTTCACTTCTTTTCACTTCTTTCCTTCTTATTCACTTCTTATTCACATGCATTTCTTATTCACATACATTGAGTCAAATGCTTGATCTAAGTTCTATTGTAGGATCACAAGCATTATTTCATCCTTGGGAAATATTTGTAAGTTTATAGTACTAATTGAGCTTCTTGGATTAGTCTTCTTATTCCCAAATCTAGATTGTTGGACCTCCTTTTTAACAAAGAAAAATAAATATATGCCATTTTTCAGAGCATGCTAACAATCTTCAATCACGTTGGTTCCACTTGAATTATATCACAAAAACTTTCTTCTTCATAACAAAGATTACCCCACTGCATTTTCACTTGATTTTGTTAAGCATTTTTTAGACTTACTATCTCACTAGTTTTCAAATTTCTACCTTTTGCATGGGTCAA